>PVJI01003086.1:0-130964 GCA_004026765.1 Micronycteris hirsuta
TATTTACATTCTGGAAGGTTTTTCCTAATCTACTACCAGTTCACTAATTCCCTTTTTAGTTGGTTCTGACCTGAATCTATTCATCACATTTTTAATTTTGGTGTTTTATAATTTTTTAGTTTCAGAATTCCATTTGCAAGTCTTTTTTCAAATATGTTGTCACTTTTTATAGTTTCCAGTTGTACACTAAACATTTAATATTTTTTGAATTTTTATGAGGGTTTATTGGAGCCAGGTTGATGACATGCTGGGAAGCAAGATCTCAAATGCCCCAGATATTTAATTTTTTGAAATGTTAGAAATTTCTTTGTTATTATTTATTAAGTACTAGCTTAATATTGCAGACAATTTCAGATCATACCTTTGACAACTTATTCTTTTCTTTTGCATCAAAATTCTTGTTAGTTTTTCAAGTAAAGACTTGATTCTTCTCTCTTCTGTATAAAATTTTATGAAATAAAGGCAAATAGCTGTACATCTGTGAAATGCTGCCCTCAGCTGTGGAAACAGTGTCTGCCCGGCTCCCTTTACTGTCCAGGTCCTGAAAGACTCTTGTTCATGAATTGTCTCTTTATGAAGCAAGTCCACCACTTGCTGGGTTTATTGTTCTGAGTAAGGGTCAAAAACTTTCTCATAGTCTCAGTCCAGCCTCTTGCCTTAGCTGTTGCAAACAGACCCTCATTACTTCATCTTCCTGTTTGTTTGCAGGTTGGGCATAAATTGTGTTAAGTGGAAAATCAGGCTCTCCAAGAATGGTAAAATTAGTAGTACCCAGTGTATGCACTTCTTCCTCACTTTGGCTTTTGGAATTGTACTTCTGGAGCTTCTTTAGACTCAGAAATACAGTTACATATGTCAAGATCCTGTCAGCTTCATTCTTAACTTCATACTGAAGAAGACATTGGCCTTGAAATAATAGATGGCTTCATCTACAATGTCTGTATTTTTTATCTCTCTAGGGGTGGGTCCTTTGAATTGACTTCTGGCAGGCAACAGTGCTAGGTTTCCAGTGAGTTTGGAGTCAGAGTCCATGAGAGAAGAGTGGTGAGCCGGCATCTCGGTGGTGCTTCTGGTCTCTTGACTCAGGCATGTGTGGTAGGCAGATCTAAATATTAATTATTAAAAGCTTTGGTGTAAGAATCAAAAGACATGAAATACATTTCTGGCTCTATTTTCAGCCACCTCCTTTTCAAAGCTTTTTAAAAGAGAACTTTATTGTTACTACATTCATTAGGAAGTTAAACCATTTCTTAATATGACTACCATAGTCCCTGGAAGTGGAGAGTAATACAATCATCAATCCCAAATTTTAATTTTTAAAAAAGTGTTTAACATTGTCAGGTAATATGTGAGTAAATTTTTATTGTATAACATTCAGGAATAAGGAAATATATAAAGTTAAATGTAGGAGTTCTTCATTTTCCTTTTGATCCCCCACTCCTCTTTCTCATAGGGTAAACACTATCAGTAGTTTGGATATTTTCCTTCTTAGTCTCTTTTCTGTACATTTCAATATACAAGCATGTGTACACTTTAATGTGAACCTCCTAATCATTTCTACATTTTAATCTTTTCATTTTCATTCCTTATAGTAATACTAGTCCAGGCTCTGGTTATCACTCTCCTGGGTTACCACAGTAACCCCCATTAGGTCTCCCTGCCTGTAGCTGTGTCCTTTTCAAATCTACTTTTAAAAAATACTTTATTTATTTATTTTTAGAGAGAGGGAGAGGGAAGGAGAGAGGGAGAGAAACATCAATGTGTGGTTGCCTCTCACACGCCCCCTATTAGGGGCCCGACCTGGCCCTCAACCCAGGCGTGTGCCCTGACTGGGAATCGAACTTGCCATCCTCTGGTTCGCAAGCCAGTGCTCAGTCCACTGAGCCACAGCAGCCAGGGCAAGATTTAGTAAATATTTCTTGAACATACGAACAGAATTTGAAAGAGCTATTCATTTTCAGATAATACATTATCTTTTGCATAGGAAGTTCTTTTTAAAAAAAATTTTTTTTAAGATTTTATTTTTTTTTAGAGAGGGGAAGGGAGAGAGGAAGAGAGGGAGAGAAACATCAATGTGCGGTTGCCTGTTACGCACCCTCCACTGGAGACCCAGCCTGCGTGTGCCCTGACTGGGAATTGAACAGGCAACCCTTTGGTTCACAGGCCAGCACTCAGTCCACTGAGCTACACCAGCCAGGGAGCACAGGGACTTCTTATCAGTACATGTGTGTATCCTCTGTTCAGGTGAGAATGTTTGCTTTCCTTTCTGTTTTGCAAGTAGTAAAGTCTTAAAATAGTAATTACATGTACATATTTCCACCACATTTAGCAGTGATGCCTGAGATGAAAATCAGGAGAAGCCATGGGAAATTGGCAATCTTAAGGATTAGATCTTTTTTCAATATTTATTTCATATTCTTGTATTTATAGAATTTGGTTTGAGGATTGTCAGTGAAAGGCCTTCATATTTATGGACAGTTTGAGAACTGGATTTTTCAAAAGTATTTTTCCAAGAGCTATATTGATAAGATAATGCTTGAGAATCCAATTACTTTCCTTGTACCCCCACCCTCTTAAGTTACAGTAGTTCTTTGAGTGCTTACATATGACAGACAACAACCTTATCCGATGTTATCTATGTTCTGTAGATAAAAAATCTCAGGCTTATGTTAAGTACTTTATTCAAGCTTCCAAAGCCAAAAAGTAGGAGAGCTGGGATTTAACTGTAGTTGTTCAGTGCTCATTCTCTTTCCATTATACCATACTGCTTTTCTAAATAAACTGAGAATAATTTTAGTTCGAGTTCTTAGGTTTTCTTTTCTTAATCCGCATCTGAGGATATGTTTATTGATTTTAGAGAGAGAGGAATGGGGGAAGGCGGGGAGAGAGACAGACAGACATCAATGGGTTGCCTCCTGCATGCACCCTGATTGGGGATTGAAGCTGCAACCTAGTATGTGCCCTGAGCTGCAATGGAACTTGCAACCTTCGGGGTACAGGACGACACTCTAACCAACTGGACCACCTGGCCAGGGCGAGTTTATAGTTTTTAATAGTTTTAGTTACTTGATGACTAAACATTTTAATAACTAATAGAAATCTTTATGGTAAGATATTTAGATAATATTTAAAGAGATAAAGTTTTGCCCTGACCGTAATGGCTCAGTTGGTTGGGCATTGTCCTATAAGGTGTAAGGTGGCCTGTTTGATTCCCAGTCAGGGCACGTGCCCGGGTTGTGGGTTTGTGCCTCAGGTGGGGGGGTGGGGGGGGGTTGTGCACGAGAGGTCACCAGTCAGTGTTTCTCATGTCAGTGTTTCCCTCTTTCTTCCTCCCCTCTTCTTTCTAAAAATAAGTAATAAAATCTTTTAAAAAATAAAGAGATAAAGATTTTTTTACTTTCAAGTTTTAATTCAAATAGTATTTCTTTAAGGTACGTACATTTTATTTTTAATTTGAACCACCACTAGGAGGATTTATTTGTCATCTCAGTGTTCTTAGACTTTAGCACACTTGTTTATTCCTTTCCCTGTTGCATAATCCCTATGCATTATATTGGTCCGGAGGCAGGAATGTTGCATATGTTTTTCTTTCAAACCTCAATTTGCTCTGGGGTTTGGAATTAACCTTTAGAATGTACTGGATTTATCCCCCATATGCCAAAGATCTGGAAGTTTCTTCTTACATGAGCTGAAATTTTCAGGCGATTGAGTAACAGATGTTTTCCTTAAAAGCAGTTAATGATCAGAGAAAAAGACTTCAGTGTGGAAATACTTTAGCTTCCTCCTGTAATATGATCGGCACATACTTTCTTCTCTTGTAGTTTAATTGTTCATATTGTTGGAAGGGTGGAAATAACTAAACTGATAGTTAAAACATTATATATCCTGTTGTTTTTCCCCCACCAGAGTAAACTGAAAAGGACTTGGCCTGACTAGGGCGCTCCATTCTGTGAAACTCACATTGTTTGCGTACTGTTTGGCAGGCCTCGTTAGGGGGTAAATTTGCTTTTTCTGTGTGTTTGCCAGTAATGATTCCTGTCTTTTTACCGGAACTTGCCATTTGGATTTTCTCCTTCCTAAACTGGCCAGTCTTAAACAGTTAGACCATTAGTTATTTTTCCTGCTCTCCGTTTCTTTTCTGTTATTCTTAGGTTTTCAAGTATTTAATAAGCTGAGGATATTGGTCACTGAGATAGTGCCTGGTTAGGGTTCGGCACTGTGCCCGAATCTGTTGGGCCTCACAGGGCCCGAGTTCTCTGTGCTCTAACAAATGAGCTACAGTTCTCAAGAGATCAGTGAAGCTTGTTTGTTGATCCTGTATTCTCATCCGGAGGAAGTAGATCTTTGAGAATGTCTCAGGAAGGGTAAGTGAGTTTATTCTTTTTCCCTAATTTTTCTCAGCAAAGAGGTGTTCTAGTCATCTGAGTGAATTGGAAGATTAATAAGCAGTGCTACCGGTCAGAGTGGAGGTAGAGGGAGAGATTGACAGAAATTGAGCTGAAAGCTTACATTGTTAGTATTTCGTGTGTAATGTGCTGTGAAGTTACTATTGCTATTTTGAAAAACAGCATTGAGAGTGGATAATCTTAATTTAGTGAGTTTAAACATCCTTTTCACTCTGCGGTAAACTCCTTTTGTTTTTTTGGTAGAAAGTATTTATGAAGATTGGAAGCAGTCAGGGGTGTCTGACCAAACAGTTTTACAAAGAAGTGAGTGAAGTTTAAAAATTCAAAGGTATTTTAAAATAAATGGTACCTTTAGAAAATGGGGGGGAAAGAAAATAGTGTGAAAGATTGAGTGAACAACCTGTGATTTTGTTTCCTTCTGGGCATTGTAGGCAAAAAATAAATTTTTTTGAACCCCCTACTCCTCTTTACTATGTAAAGTAGTTCTGTGTTATTTTTTTTTTTTTTACTGTTTAAATATCTCTCATGCTTCAGAATCTGAATTGTTGCTGATTTTCTTTTTGTGACCACTATAATGGGTGACATGTAAGTTAATGTCTGCATTCTGTTGATTATCTCGTTTTTAGCCTTTAAGCATAACTAGACTTCAGAGAGACATTTCCTGTGATTAAATAAGACATCACTCCAAAACTGTCTCTAAAAATACAGTAAAATTTTGATTTTGTGGAAGCTCTTAATATTTCTTTATTCTTTGTTCTATTAGAAATTTTGAAGTAGTTTCAGAGCATTGTGCTTATAATTTATTTTAATCTAATTGTGTATTGATTATAAGCAGAATAAAATTGGCCTAGTTTACTGCTATTTTTAAACCTTACTGGATAAAGAAAACTAAACTCTGGTACAGATCTGCAGTTGCTAAACAATTTTTATAATAAAGATTATCACGGATGCTGGTATATTTGTTAGTCTTGTACACATAGTTGTTTATAAAGCTGGTTGTTAGATTTAAGAAGAACTGTATTTCTAGGTGCAGTCAAAAATCTTGGGAAGTAAGTAGTACTAATTTTCCCCCTGTGGTAAAGCATATGTTAGAATGGGTTACTTAGATATACACACACCAAAGGACACTATAAGGGCTGAGATATTCTTTTACGTTTATTTCTAGGGGCCCGTAGGGCAATTCCTTTACTGTCTGAATAGGTAATGAACCAAGTGCATTTGAAATGCATGGATCCGTAAATGGAATCAGTTAGCTTTTATTCTCCTTTGTTATCTTTAGAAATAAATGGATAAATTTTATACCTTGAGATGAAAAGAATTCTTATATTTACAAATTCTGCATATGTGATATTTTGACACGTAGTACAGTCTATCATTTGATGTCTATGAAATATTTCCCTAATAGTAATAGGAAAAGGTTGTTAAAAGAGTTAAGTCACCAGAAATTACACTTGAGCCTTATTTAAACGTATGGTAATCGAGACTGTGGTATTAATATAAGGATAGGCTCACACAGATCATGAAACCGAATAGGGAGTTTGTAGGTCCACACACACATATAGTCAATTGATTTTCAGCAAGGAGGCCAAAGTAATTTCATATACAAAAAATACAAACCTCAACCTTTACTTCAAACCATATAAAAATAATGCAAAATGGATCATAGATCTAAATACAAGTTAAAAGGAATGTGTAGGCAAAAATATTTGTGACCTTGAATGAAGTAAATATTTCTTAGATAAAACACATAAAAACATGAGAGACAAAATTGATAAATTGGGCTTGATCAAAAATTAAAAAAGAACAAACTGGTTCCTGAATGACACCATTAATAAAACACTGGGAGAAAATATTCTCAATACATATATATCTGATAAAAGATTTACATTAAAAATATATGAAGAATTTTTACAGTACAACAGTAAAGCGAACAACCCAGTTTAAAAATGGGCAAAAGACTTGAATGGATAATCACACACAAAAAGATATGGCCAATAGGCACTTGAAATGATGTTGTACATCATTAGTCACTGAGGAAATACATGTTAAAACCTCAATAAGACACCACTGCACCTACTAGAGTGACTAAATTAACTAACTAAAGTGATTTTCAACGTTTTTCATATCATGGCACACATAATTACTAAAATTTTGCAGCATACCAAAAACCATATTTTTGCCAATCTGACAAAAAAAATAGGTATAATTTTGATTCACACTGATGGCTATTATGTTGGCTGTTGTCATTTTTAAATTGGACAATCTAAGGGAAAGGAGGGGTCAGTGCCCCTGACTAAATAGTCAGGTATTGCATGTTTTAGAAATTCTTGTGGCACGCCAGTTGAAAATGATGAACTAGAGACTAAAATGAAAAACGCTGACCATGTGGAGCAACTGGAACTCTCATGCATTGCTCATGAGAATGTAAAAATAGAAAACAGTTTTTAAAGTTAAACTTACCATATGACCTAAGAATTGCATTTTTAGATATTTATTGAAGAGAAATGAAAGCGTGTGTCTACACAGATTTGTATGTGACTATTCATTGCAGCATTATTTTTAATAGTATATTCTGGGAACAATCCAAAATACCCATGAACTGAATGAATAAACAAATTGTAGTATATCCATACAATGGAAAACTACTCAGGAATAAAATAACTAATTATGGTACATGAATGAATCTCAGAAATACTCTGCTAAAAAAAAGAGGTGCAAACGTCAACTACAATGCTATTTAATTCCATTTATTAAAAACCTGCACGGGACTTCTGGTCAAGATGGCAGTGTAGGCAGACATGATGGCTCACCTCTTTGCACAACCACATCAGAATTACAACTAAAATATAGAACAGCCATCACTCAGAACCATCAATAATTGAGTTGAATGGAAGTCTGACAACTATGGCATTAAAGAAACCACAGCCATCCAGACTGGTAGTGGGGTACAGATGCAGAACTGGTTAGTCCCTCACCCACGGGTGGTGAATAAAAATTCGGGAGGGATATCTCGGGAGTGAGGAGTCCCAGCCCCATACTAGGCCCTCTGACCCAGGGTTCCATGCCAGGAAGATAAGTCCCCACAACTTCTGGCTGCAAAAACCAGCAGGAATTGAGTCAGTGGAAGAAAATGCTGGAGCCCCAAGCAGTTCCTCTTAACCCACACACAGACTTACCTACTAAGACTCACTTTCTCTGAGCTCCAGCGCTGGGGTAGCAGCTTGAAAGGCACCAGTGGTATAGAAAGAGAAACTGAAGTGTCTGGCATCCAGGGGAGCAGAGGCCATTGTCCCTTTTCTAAACCCTCTCCTCACAAAGCCAGCAAGCTGGTGCCATATCTGAGACTCCATCAACCTGACTAATACTCTTTGACTCTCCTTGGAGATCCCCAGAGACTCTGCCATACCCAGTTTATGACCCCTCCCAGACTTCTTTTCCATATGAATGGCTGGTCTTGGCTCATGCTTTGCAACTTTCTAAATGCTCTCAAACAAGCAACAGCTGTCTTAAGTGAGCCCCAGGCCTGGTATTAGCAGCAGCCAGCCTACATTCACAGTTTGGCTTCACTTGGGAATCTCCAAGCCCAGCACAAGTAGCAGCCACCTCAGATTGCTTTATAGCTCATGCAGACTGGCTGCAGGCAAAACACAGGTGGGAACTGTACTTGACCTGCAACACCCGAGAAACTGCAGGGCCAGCGCATCCAGTGGACAGCCACAGACCACGTTTGGAGGACCATTACCCTGACCCTGCACAGCTCATCCCCCATGGAGGGTGGAAGTTGGTAGTCAGTGGTCATAGCCAATGCTTGCAGCTGACTGACCTGGGTAAATCTCTCCCATTGATCTGCCAGCAGCAACCAAGGCTCAACTACAAGGGGAGGGTATACTCACAAATGACGTACCTTGAGTACCCAGCTTGGGTGATAGGGGAGGCTGTGTCACTGGATCCTATCTGCTACATTAGGCCGTACTACCAAGACATGGAGTCAAAGCAGCTCAACCTAATACATAGAAACAAACACAAGGAGACTGTTAAAACGAGGAGGCAAAGAAACATGGCCCAAATGAACAAACAGATCAAAACTCCAGAAAAAGAACTGAAGAAAATGGAGATAAGTAATTTATCAGAAGCAGAGTTCAAAACACTGGTTATGAGGATGCTCATGGAACTTAGTGCAGACCTCAGCAGCATAAAACAGATCCAGTCAGAAACAAAGGATACACTAATTGAGATAAAGAACAATTTATAGGGAAACGACAGTAGAGTGGATGAAGCCGAGAATCAAATGAATGATTTGGAACATAAAGAAAACACAACCACACAGAACAAGAAGAAGAAAAAAGAATCCAAAAAAAAAATGAGGTATAAGCAGCCTCTGGGACAACTTCAAGCATTCCAACATTCATATCATAGGGATGCCAGAGGAGAAGAGAAAGAGCAAGAAACTGGAAATCTATTTGAAAAAACAAGGAAAGAAAACTTCCTTAATTTGGTGAAGGAAGTAGACATGCAAGTCCAGGAAGCACAGAGCATCCCAAACAAGATGGATGGGAAGAGGCCCACTCCAAGACATCATAATTAAAATGCCAAAGGTTAACGATAAAGAGAATCTTAAAAGCAGCAAGTGAAAAGAAGTTAGTTACTTACAGGGGCGTACCGATGAGACTGTCAGCTGATTTCTCAAAAGAAACTTTGCAGGCTAGAAGGGATTGGCAAGAAGTATTCAGTCATGAAATGCAGGGACCTACAGCCAAGATTGCTCTACCCAGCAAAGATATCATTTAGAATTGCAGGGTAGATAAAGAGCTTCTCAGACAAGAAAAAACAAAAGGAGTTCTTCATCACCAAACCATTATTATATGAAATGTTAAAGGGACTTACTTAAGGAAAAGAAGGTCAAAACTACGAACAGTAAATAAAATGGCAGTACATATATGTCTTTCAACAGTTGAATCTAAAAAACAAGAAGAACAGAGACAGAATGGTGGATATGGAAAAGGTTTTGATGGTTGCCAGATGGAAAAGGGATGTGGGGAAGGGGTAAAAAGGTGATGGGATTGAGTACAAATAGGTAGTTAAAGAATAACCATGGGGATGTAAAGTACAGTATAGGAAATGGAGAAGTCAAAAGAATTTATAGGCATGACCCATGGACTTGAACAATGGTGTGGGGATTGACTGAGGGTGTGGGTTGTACTTGGTGGAGGGGGGCAAAGGGGGAATAGTTGGGACAACTGTAATAGCATAATCAATAAAATATATTCTTTAAGGGACAGGCTGATAAACAAAATATATTCTTCCTGAGGATGTTCCTCAGAAAATATTAAATCAAATTATCAGGCAGTTGCTGGCTGGAATTTATGAAAACAAAAACTAATGCCACTAAAATACTTGCTTTTATAATCTAATCAAAATTTCTTCCTGTGTCTGTATATCCATGGTATTTAGACTTTCACGTTTTAGGAATCCGTTTCATAAGTTAGAAAGTTCTTACCTATATTTTTTAGATCTAAGCATACTTTTTACTGAAGGATAGGGGCACAAAGGCAGACTATCTTGCCATTAAGTTTTTTAAATAATAGCTTAATTAGATATACTTTGTATACCATTCAGTTCACCTTTTTAAAGTGTACATTTTAGTGGTTTTAATATATTTAGAACATTTTCATTACCCGCCCAAACTCCCCATTCCCTCTTCTTCACAGCCTATGACAACCACTAACTTTTAGTAACTTTTTAAAAAACTTTTTAGTTTAAGATTAAGTTTTAGTTCAGGTAAATATTGTGTTTGCTTTTTACAAGGTTGTATGCTAGGTATTGGATTAGGTCTTTTTGAAATCTTTGGATATTCTAATTGAAAATTACTGTAGGCACTTATGTTTGTATCTGCCCTGTACTTAACTTTTTTCCTAAATTAGTTTTCTGATTTTTTGCTTCTCATTATTTTTCTATTTTCTTTTGGGAAAACCTCTAATTTTTATTCTTTGGGCCAGTGATTTTCAACCTTTTTCATGTCATGGTCTGCATAAAATAATTACTAAAACTGCAGCACATCAAAAAATGTATTTAAAAAAATAGGTAAAATTTTGATTCATTCACACCAGATGGCTATTGTATTGGATGTTGTCATTTTTTAATTGAACAATCTGAGGAAAGGAGGTCAGGGCCTCTGATTAAATAGGTGTTGCATGTTTTGAAAATTCTTGAGGCACACTTGTTGAAAGTCACTGCTTTAGGCTGATCTGTATTTTTATTATTTTGTATACTTTAATAATAACTTGAATTCTCTCTTTCAAAATATCTTCATCATCACTGCTACTTTGTTCTAATGAGTAGAAAGCATTAAAGCCAATTCTGTGCAGTGCCTGGCCGCAGAGTTTATCATCTAGTAAAGAAGATGAGAACTACCTACATATTATATGTATGTGACAAGATATAGTAAGTGCCAACATAAAGGGTTTTGCATATCCAGACCTCTTACATAGTTCACTATTTTATAGAATTTAATTGTTGGTGAAATCTCTTTAATCAGAAAAGTAATCTGAAACCCAGAGGCAGTAATGTCTCATAGTTCTGTGGCACAGCCAGAATAATTTCTTGAAGGAATCACTCAAGATTCCTAGGTCTTGAAAAATAAAATAGAACCAACAAAGACATTTCAGGTATAAGGAATAGCAGAAACAAAGCTTCAGTGTACCTTTAGAAAATACATGGTTTTCATCTTGAATATTAGAGGAAAAGGTGCGTGTTACGGAGAATGTGCGATAAAACTGATTTTGGAAAGACGGTGAAAGGTTTTGAAGTCCTTGAAGGTACAAAAACTGGTAATTTAGGAGTCAGGTAGGTAGTGAGAGATGTCTAGAGGTCATTACGTAGGAGAGCAGCATGAGTGGGACGGGGCTTTAGGACTGCTTTTCAAACTAACAATGGTGGAAGGACAGTTTTTAAAAAATTTCCAGTTTGCTTCAATTAAGTACACTTATAAAATGTAATAAAAATGAAACACTAGAAAATGAAGAGACAAAATGTACGTCTACGTTTTTTATTATACATTTAACAAACAAAACTTTTCTGTCAAGTTAAAAAGTTTTTGAATGCTTGCAGTTTCTGTGTGTATCAAGGCATGGATTAGTAACAGCTGTTCACAGACCAGAATTGGTCTGTGGACCACACTTGGAGTAGCACTACTTCAAAGCAGTTAATTTGGCATTGAGAACAATTGGGAGATGATTGCTAAATAGTGAGTTAATGAGGACTTGGACAGCTTGTTAGCAGTGTGAACCGAATGAAAGATAGGGATTCCAGAGACATTTGGAAATTTAAATGAAGGCACATGAGATGATTGAGATGATGTGGATTTAAGGGTAAGGAAAAAATAAAAAAAATATTAACTGTATTTCAGTTTTAAGTGAGAAAATTAGAGTGCCAATAGCACAGAAATAAGAACTTGTTTGGGGGAGAAAACGCTAAGTTAAATTTTCAACAAAAATTTACATTATAAACACTTTTATTCTGTCAAGGTAAACACATATACATACAGAGGGAGACACATTTTGCACTCTCAAAAAAGCACTTGTAACTTTTTCTTTTCTCTGATTGTAACAGACTTTGAGTGTATAATTACACAAACCCATAACCAGAACATGCCCAGGAAGATTTTATACTTGTACCCTTAGTCTCATCTGCTGCAGTCACTGCTGCCGGGCGCTTGGCCAGGAAACTGTGACTCCTGGGCAGTTGGAGGAGTTAGGGATACAGCTCACCATTGCCAAAGAAATTCTATTCCAAGTGGATTTGTGTGGAGCAACAGTGATATCCAATGACAAGTTAAATTAGACACAGAGGTGTTTTCTCCAACACGGTCCCAGAAGATACATGCTGTTGAGGGTCTGGTTCTGACGAAAAACAGTCTTTGAAGTTAGGTTAAAACCATAAAAAAGAAATTTTACCAGGGACTCGAAGAAGAATTTTGTTATGTGACTTCAGGAACTAGTTGACTCAGATAGCTTTACACTTTGCAAAACGGCAACCAGTGACAGATGAGGTAATACTGCTTTGAATTGTCAGTTAAATCTCAAAGCCATTGAGTTTGCTATTTACAAAATTTCAAATTTAGTAAATTGCATGTTCATGGTCCGTAAGTGTGAGAATATTAGATCCCTCTTAATGCACATTATGTTAATAGTCTCATTTTTTATGATTAACATTTATGTTTATTCATATAGAATCTCTTCAGATTTCATGTCTTGCTACGGTAGGATATGATAATGAAAGCTATTATATTTGTCTTTGTGTTGAAATCTGTGCCTGGTTTTATAGCGTTCCTGTGTCTGTCTCCTAAAGATTGATTTTCTTGTTCATGCTCCAAGCTGTGTCTTGCAAATGCCTCGGTGTGTATGGAGGGATTTCTGGCTGATAATTGAGTTTTAAGGTTGGATGCTTTAGTTCAGTCATGCTTCTTAGGGCGGCGACGTTATACGTTATTTAAAGTAGCCTTTGGGAAGTTAAGTCACAGATATATTCAAGCCGTTAAAGACGGAGGGTGGAGAATGTTTCACTGGTTAATAATTTAGAAAAGCAACATAAGGAAACAGGTATTGGCAAAGATACAGTCAAGGTCCTGGAACCAATAGAAATTTTTGGACTCCCCAAGGCAGGTATCTTTTTGTTTTAAATGTGTGGTGGGACAGTGATCCAGCCTTTAGTACTTAGTACTTTCTTTTGTTACAACAAGATTAGCTTCCCTTGAAGACTGTATCCTGGAGACATGCGTGGTATTTCTGGCTCAGAGCTGTTTCTCTGCTGAAGTCAGTGCATACTTTCAGCATTTGGATGTTTATTATATTTGTAAATTTTTAGCACCAACTGTATTATTGCAGTTATCTATCATGTAGCTGTTTCATTTCGTCGTGATAGCTTTTCTTACGCACTTCAGGTACTTGCACATGAATTAGATTGAATTTCCTATTGCCCCTTCCTCCCATGTTTTGTGGCATAAACTAGGGAAAGAACTGGAGAGATGAAAATATATGTGAGGTTTTTTCTTTTGGTTTCATAATAGAAATGCATTAGAAGGGGACAGAGGGATGATGGTGTCTGTTCTAAGTTTAGGAATTGCTTCTGTGGGTAAGGGTACTTACTTTGAATGAAAGTGAAAAGATAAAGGATATTTGGTAAAAGATCTTCACAGAAAAATGCCTTATTTCGTAATTTTAGGCATTGAGAAAGTCTTCCCTAGATCTGACTACTCACTGAAGGGCAGCTCCTAGAATGTTTGTCACAAAATGGTACCTGTCTTGTCGTAGGCATTTAACAAATGTGTTGACTGAATAAAGTGACTAGTCACAGAGGAAAGAGTATGATTTAATAGATACTTAGCAGTGATTATTTATATAAAAAACAATAGATTTTTGTTACTGATGTATGGATAGTTTCTTTGTACCTTCAGCACTGATCGATATTAGCTAAATCTCTTTTCTTCTGTGATTTTCGCTGTTCCAGAAACCAGCTCACAGCATTCTCCTGTCGGAATCAAAGCTGTTTATTTTATTATGTGACCCTAGATCTCTCCTGGATTGCATCACAAGGAAGAAAAATCTTCCCAGTCATTCTTGCCTGAATTCCCACAGAATATTTTAGGCGTGTCAGCTGTTTAGGCTCCACACAAAGATTTGATCCAGTTGGCCCCCTAGCCTGAATTGAAAGTGTGTTTGAAAAGCTAAACTTCAGCGGTAACATAGTTTCCAGAGTTAGAAACATTATTTTGTTTATTTTACCCTTGTGACTTCAAAAAGATTTACATAACTGGGAAAAATGATAATAAAGTAGACATATATTTGGGGTAATGGTATGTTTAAGAAAGGTTTGGATGGGTGTCATTGATTCTCTGGTTCCTTGTATCTTTCAGCTATCTGTTATTCCAGCAATTTTCAACTTGTGGCCACAAGAATTTTTACAATACCTGACTATTGAGTCAGGGGCACTGACCTCTTTTCCCTGAGATTCTCAAATAAAAAATGGCAACAGCCATCACAACAATAGCTGTCTGGTGTGAATGAATCAAAATTATACCTATTTTTTTTGTCAGATTGGCAAAAAATAATATATTCCTTGATGTACCGCAGAATTTTAATAATTATTTTATGCATACCATGAGATGAAAAAGGTTGAAAATCGCTGTGTTACTTTCTTTTTCCCCTTTTCTCCACTATTAACCTAAGGCAAAGTAAATATTGATTTTCCAGAAGACTAGTATTTTTAGGGAAAGAAGTATAAATATTTTATATAATACCTCTCTCAGGAATTGAGAGTTTTATAGAGCTAATCTAGTATGCATAGTACACTGTGAGATAAGTAATGATTTTTATATTTTTCAGGAAAGTTCTGAATTCAAGGGCCAACTGATTTTAAGTTCTTCATTCAAGTACTTTTAAGTTAATGTTTGGTTATTTGTCTGCATTTAAAATTGGCACACACATTTTAAAATGAGAGGAAATGTTTTCTATTAAAATTTAAAACAACGTTTGTGTCGGTGAAGTGTTAGAAAGTCAATACTTAGATCAGTGGTTTCCAAACTCTCAAGTATTTCATCAGTTAAAATATGTAACATGCATGCCTGTACATACTTATTTATAATTTATACTACCGTCCTTATTTATAGTAGAAAACATACACAAATTAGACATTTTTAAATGATGAAATAAATGTAAGTAGGAGATCTAATATTCTCTTTTTGCACCCCAGTAGAGTCTTCCGCATCCCCTGGCACAGTTAACTTTTCTTTGGAGACTGTTGACCGACCTAGACATTAATGGACGAGCCCAACCCAGGCATCTTTATTTTAACTAGTTTCCTAGGTGATTCAGAGCATTCCCATTGCTCACAGTTACTTATGAAATAAAGGCAAAGAAAAGATTTGGTAATAGCATTCACTCAGTAATTTTGGCTGCAAAGCTTATTTTCAGAAGTGATTGAAACTTATCCCAGACACCATCATGATGATGATCTACAGTACCATTATATTTATAGTTTTCCCTGTCTTCATAGTGACCTTTCTGAAGTTTGAATCAGATTGTTTCATTTCTTTAGATTCTGATCATTTGCTCTTGCCTGCAGGATAACACCCATGCTCCCATAGCATGCAAAATCTTCATGATTTTGACCCCTGTTAATCTTTTTGCCTTCATGCTTTTTAAAAGATAGATATATATTTTTTTATTGATTATGCTATTATAGTTATCCCAATTCTCGCCCCTTTGCCCTCCTCTTCCCAGTACCCCCATTCCCTCCAGCATTCTCCTCCCTTACTTCATATCCGTGGATTATGCATGTAAGTTCTTTGGCTACTCCATTTCCTGTAATGTTCTTAATACCCGCCCCCCCCACTCCCCATCTGTTTTGTACCTACCAATTTGTACTTCTTAATTCCTGCACCTTTTCAAACCTCATTCTCCCCCCTCCCCCTCCCAGCTGATAACCCTCCAGATGGTCTCCATATCTATGGTTCTGTTCCTGTTCTGCTTGTTTGCTTAGTTTCTTTATTAGATTCAGTTGTTGATACTTATGAATTTGTTGCCATTTTAATGTTCATAGTTTTGATCTTCTTTTTCTTAGATAAGTCCCTTTAACATTTCATATAATAATGGTTTGGTGATGATGAACTCCTTTAGTTGTACCTTGTCTGGGAAGCACTTTATTTGCCCTTCAATTGCTTTTTTGGGTAGAGTAATCTAGGTTGTAGGTCTTTTCTTTTCATGACTTTGAATACTTCTTGCCAGTCCCTTCCAGCCTATAAAGTATCTTTTGAGAAGTCAGCTGACAGTGCTGTGGGAACTCCTTTGTAGGAAACTCTCTGCTTTTCTCTTGCTACTTTTAAAATTATCTTTAACCTTTGGCATTTTAATTATGATGTGTCTTAGTGTGGCCCTCTTTGGGTCCAACTGGTTTGGGACTCTGTGCTACCTGGACTTATATGTCTCTTTCCTTCCCCAAATTAGGGAAGTTTTTCTTCATTATTTTTTTCAAATAAGTTTTCAATTTCTTGCTCTTCCTCTTCTCCCTCTGGCGTCCCTATGATTTTGATGTTGGTACATTTGGAAATGTCCCAGAGGCTTCTTAATCTATTCTCATTTTTTTAGAATTCTTTTTTCTTCTTGCTGCTCTGATTGAGTGCTTTTTACTTCCTTATGTATCAAATTGTTGATTTGAATCTCTGCTTCATCCCCTTCACTGTTGGTTCCCTGTGGATTTTTCTTTGTTTCACTTAATGCCGTCTTCATTTCCCCCTGTGTCTTTTTTATGCTGTTGCAGTGCCAGTGATTTCTTTGAGTATCCTAATGACCGGTGTTTTGAACTCCGCATTTGATAGGTTGCTTATCTCCATTTCATTTAGTTCTTTTTCTGGAGTTTTGTTCTGTTCTTTCGTGTGGGACATATTTCTTTGTTTCCTCAATTTGGCAGCCTCCCTGTGTTTGTTTCTGTGTATCAGGAATAGCTGTTTGACTCCCTGTCTTTGTAGCATGGCCTGTTGTAGAAAAGGCACCTGTAAATTGTGTGGGGTGGAGTCTTAGGTAGTTGTCAGGGAGAGTAACTGGCTTCACCACTTCGTGGCTCTGTGTGGGGGGAGGACTCAGAGAGGAGACAGTGCCTCTGGAGATTGTCCAAGAGGAAGCTCTCTCCCTGGCACTTGCCCCCTTGCCCATCATTCCACTTTCCTCCCTTTTCCCCAAATGCCATTTGTGCCCTTCCAGCTATTGCCCTGGTGCTTAGTCCCAGGGGTGTGGGTCTGCATGAGTCCTAAATCCTTTGTGGGTCCCTTAAGAGAAGTCTCTTGAGACTTCTGCAGTTTCTTCCATCATCCCAACCCCCACTGGTTTTTGCAGCCAGAAGTTATGGGAAATGATCTTCCTGGTGCTGGAACCCTGGGCTGGGTGGTCTCCTCTGGGGCTGGGATTGCTTGCTTCTGAGGTATCCTTCCCAATTTTTACCCACCACATGTAAATGTGGGACCACCTGTTCCACCGCCCCTCCTGCCTATCTGGATGAATGTGGCTTCTTTAAATCCTTGCATACAGCTTGCTTTTCTGACGAATCTGGGTGGAATTTATTTTGTAGTCTAGTTGTAATTTTTTCTGTAGTTATGTGTGGAGGTGAAGCGTGTTTACTTACACCTCCGTCTTGGCCGGCTGTCCTCATCATAGCTTTTATTGTCCTTTTCCTCCACCCTTGTTCCTCTAGAAAACCTTATTTTGCAAAAACAAATAGGAAAACTACTCAGTTTCAGCTACAATAAATGTATAGTTCACTCTAAATCTTGTCCTTGCTTAGTTATTCTGTCTGGATTGCCTTTGTTGCTTTGTTCTACTGGAAAAGTTCTCATTGTGTAAGACTGAGCTCAGATACCTCTTCTGGTCTCTGAAGAACTGGTGTTCTCTCTTCCATGATATTTTATAGCATTTACTGAATTGCTATGAGTTATTTGCTTATAAGTCCCTCTCCTGCTAGGCTGAATTTCTCGGGGGTAGAGATTCTAAATTAAAACAGAAGTTCCATGAGGGCAGGTACTCACTGCCATAGCATAGTTCCTCACATTTAGTAGGCACTCAGTAAGTATATATTTTTAAGTATTTTATTTATTTTTCGAGAGAGGGGAAAGGAGGGAAAAAGAGAAGGAGAGAAGCATCATTGTGCTACAGAAACATTGATTGGTTGTGGTTGCCTCTCATATGCCCCCAACTGGGGACATGGCCCGCAACCCAGGCATGTGCTCTGACCAGGAATCGAATTGGCAACCTTTTGGTTCATAGGTGCCGGCTCAGTCCACTGAGCCACACCAGCCAGGACTCAGTAAGTATTAATGTTTGTTGAATGAGTCTATATTTTTGTTTTTAGTATCTGGCACCTGGTAGGCTTATATGAAGCTTTGTTTATTAAATAAATTGCATACAGATGAGTGAATGAATCATAAAATCTCAGAAATAAACTTATTTTATGGGGTTATAATTTGGAAAAGAGCTAATTCTCAAAGTTTTGACTTCATGCCATTGTTAATACCAAAACACAAGAAAATCCACATATTTTCATGTATCATCTGATTTTATTGAAGTTATACAAATGATTCAAATAATTTTATTATCACTTTTCATATTGGTATTTCAGTGAGAAGCTATAGAAAGTAACCAAATAATTCTATTAAACTTAATTTTTTTTGGTTTCAGTGTTAATTGAGATATTTTTTACTCCTTTCTTTAGGGTGTTTGTGAACCGAAGTTTAGCCATGGAGAAAATAAAGTGTTTTGGTTTTGACATGGATTATACACTTGCTGGTGAGTAGCACTCTTTGATTGCTGAAGATTGCTTTGGATATACTACAGTGGGCCCGTGGCGGGCAAGTCAGTAAACACTCTTTGATTTAATAATATATTTAGCTGCCAGAGTGTCTTATTATCAAGCTGCTTCTGTTGTGATTTGAGAGTATTGACATTACCAGATATCTCTGCCATTTAGTCTGGACAGATAGGTAGAACAAGTGCTAAATTAGTTGAGAGAACCCGGTAAGAAACGATACAGTGAAATAGTGTATTTGTGTATATTTGGGCACTTTTGGCTTTTATTTTATTAAGCTGTTCTTCAAGGATGGAATTTTGTATCTCTCACTCTACCACAAGGTAGACCTTCATCAGTTAATTTTAATATTATCTTTAAGACAAATGGTTAAGTGTGTTCATTTTTCATTGAAATGATTGCACACATATTATGTAAAGACTTTTTAAAAACTAGAGCTATTAGCTTTGTTCATTGTCAGATAGACCTTAAACACTAGCACTGTGCTGTTTTTTCCTTCCTGTCTCTGAGATATATTTGAAGTAATCAATGCATCAGCCAGTAGTTGCAACATGTTTTCAGAACTTACAAAGTTTTTGTTAAAATATTTGCAGTCTGGTACTAATGTTAATGAAAATGTCACTTAAGAAGAAGTACGAATGAGGGACTGAGTTGAGCACATGTACATATATGTATGTGTATGCATGTGTGTATGGCCGTGACAGTCAGAAAAGGAGCTTTCAGAAATTTTCCCTAAAGCATATTGCTTTTAAACACAAAAACCTTTACATTGTATAAGTTTACTTTAGGTAACTTTTATATAACCGTATTAGAAAACTAACTTCTGTCTGAATCTGAATTTATTGTTCAATGCAGGGTACAAATATAAATAATATTAATGTACAAAAATGAATAGTTGTAGTTTATAGTCAGTTGCCACAGATATGGCCATAATATTTACCAAACAAGTTATGTATCAAAAATATACAGTGAGCCCTGGCCGGTATAGTTCAGTTGGTTGGAGCATCATCCTGTAGCCAAAAGGTTAATGGGATCAAAAAGTGACAAACTTTCCCCTGTTGGTTATTCAGACATTCTTATTGAAATAGTTCAGTAAGTGTTGAAAACCTGTAATGTGCCCGACACATTTTGTTACTGGGCATTGAGATAACTATATATATTCCCACAGAATCATAAAAAAAGTGAATTTTCTTATTTAGTGAAAAAAGTCACTGAATCTTAGTCTCTAAACTTGACAAATAGTTCATTTGCTTTTTTGGCTTTTTGTACCCCACTTCATATTTTAATGATTATTCTTAGTCTAGACTGTAATATGCTTTACTTATATATAATAGTGATTATTAACATTATCAAGTGCTTATTATAAGCTACACTCTGTTCTAAGTGTTTTACACAGATTATTTCATTTCATACATGGACTATTTCATTTATGTTGCATATTTAATATTTATAAAAACTCTGAGGAAGGTAGTATTATTGTCTCCATTTGATGACGCTTAAGACGTTAAGGACTTTCTTCAAGGACACTTAGCTATGATATAGTTGAAATAAGATTCAAACCTAAGCATACATGTACATAGTAAGTTTAAATTATCATTTGAATAATGACAATTTATAGTGAGGTATAATTTCAAATCAGTAGGTTCTCCCCCTTCAACAGAGAAACCGGGATAAAGCGCTTTGAAATAGTCATCTTGAGAGAGAGACTACATATTACTCCAGCAATTCCATGTTGGGTGAAAAACATTGTCACTCTTCTTGTGGTATTGCCTCCACTTTATGTAGCACACAGGAAACAAGTTTATTGACTTGTTACTCTCCCCTGTTTTCCAGAATGTTATTCATTAAACTTATCTGTGAAAAACTTGGTTATTTAAAAAACAAACTATATCCTTGAAATGCTGCTGAGGACTTTTCAGCAGAAAAACGTGCCATAAAGTACACAGGCAAGACTAAAAGAAGTGGGTTTTTTTGTTGTTGTTTGTTTTTTAACCCTTTTGAGTATTTAAGATTAATATCCCTGGAGTAAATGCAGTAGACTCACAGGGTAAATTCTGAGAAAGGGTCTGATTTCTTTCTGCAGCATTCTCCGAGCGTCGTTTTCTCTGTCCAGTCTTGGGGACATCATCCCTCAGTGCAGTTTACGTGTCACTTGCAGCTTGTTTACTTGCCTATCCGGGAAAGCCTTTCTTTTTCACATTTATATTCTCTGTGCTCCTAAAACCTGGCATATAGTAGGTGCCCAGTAAATATTTATTGAATGAACAGTTTGGGTGCATAAATTTTAATGTATCAGTTTAAGACTCAATCATGGTATTTTACCCAGGATATACTAATTATTCAATGAGATACTTATAAAATCTTAATAAATGTTTTTGAGGAATAAGTTACAGTGAAACACATGCATTTTGAGTATATAAATAATGAGCTTGACAAAATATAGGTACCTCTTGTTATCACTACCATAATCAAGGTATGTTTCTATCCTCAAAAAAGTGCCCTCATTGCCTCTTTAAAGCCAATTCTCTCTCCTGTCCTTTTTGCCCACAGGTTTTTGTTACCATAAATTAGTTTTCTTTTTCCAGACTTTCATATAAATGGAAATACTCTTGTGTCTGGCTTCTTTGATCAGCATAATGTTTCAGTGACTCGTTCTTGTGTCTGTCAGTAAGTAGGGCTTTTTTGTTTGATTTTAACCCCTAACATTTTAAAACTTCTTTTTTTTTTTTAAATTAACTTTTAGGCCTGCAGAAGAGTTGGAAAAATAATAGAGTTTGCCTTTCTCCTAGTTGGTGGTATCTTATTTGATCATAGTACAATTGTAAAAATTAAGAAATAGATTGAAGTGTTATGCATGTTTGGGAAAAATACCACAGAAATGATGTGCCCTTCTTAAAGAGTGATACCAGGGTCCATAATTTTGATTGGTGATATTACTAGTAATATTAACCTGTCAATATTATGAAATTACCCTCTTTCTCTTTAAACTTTCCTTTTTATTTTTTTGGTGGGGGAACCAAATTGTTTGAGTATACCACAATTTGTTTATCTGTTGATGACTGGAAACATTTGGATTGTTTCCAGTTTGAGGCTGTTACAAATTAAGCTCTTGTGAGCATTGGTGTATGGGTCTTTTTGTGGATGTTTATTTTTATTTCTTCTGGGTAGACACCCAGGAGTGAAATTGCTAGAGTACAGTGTAGCTCAGTGGGTTAAGCGCTGGCCTGCAAATATGAAAGGTCTCCAGTTCACCAGTTCCATTCCCAGTCAGGGCATGAGCCTGGGTTGCAGGCCAGGTCCCCAGTTGGGGGCATGTGAGAGGCAACTGATGTTTCTCTCACAACTGATGTTTTTGTTTTTCTAAAAATAAAACCCTTTTCTTTGTAAAGTAATTGCTAAATTATATGTTTACGTTATGGGAAACTGACATGATTTTTCAAGTAGTTACACTATTTTAAATTCTTAACCAGCAAGCATGAAAATTCCAGTTGCCCCACTCTTCACTAACACGTGATGTTATCAGAACTTTGAATTTACCCATTCTAGTGAATGGACAGTGTTATCTCATTGTGATTTTTACTTTGCATTTCCCTGATAACTAGTGGTGTTTATGATCTCCATATGCTTATTAACCATTTATACTTCTTTTGTGAAGTTCCTTTTCAAATGTCCATTTTAAACTGGGTTGTTTGTCTTTTTATTGTTGAGTTGTAGTTCTTTATTCTGGTCATCTGCAAATTATTTTTTTTTCCTTTCGAATCTGTATATCTTTTTTTGGCTTATTGCACTGACATTTTAAATCTTAGTACCATGTTGAATAGAGGTGTTGAGAATGACCTCTTTGCTATGTTCTTGATCTTAGAGAATGTTCAGTGTTTCCGCTATTAAGTATGCCGTTGTAGGGTTTTTGTGGATTTTTTTTATCAAGTTGAGGCAGTTTCTTTTTAATCTTAGTTTTTTAGGAGTTTATTTTTAGCATGAATAAGTGCTTAATTTCATCAAATGCTTTTCTCCCTCTATCGATGATCTTTTTTTTTAAATATGTTAAAAGGGTAAATTACATATTTGATAGAATTAACTAGTGTAGCCACCTAATCTATGAGTTATTTTTGTGGGAAGGTGTTAAACATAGATCTAGGGCTAGCCAGAGTTTCTTCTTCTTCTTGTATCTGTTTTGATAATTTATATTCATTTCATCTAAATTTTAAATTTATTGGCATAAAGTTGAGCATAATAATCTTTTATTATAAGATTTGTAGTAATGTTCTCTTTCTCATTCCTGGTACGGTAATTTGTGTCTTTAAAAAAATTTCCGCCCTGGCTGGTGTAGCTCAGTGGATTGAGTGCAGGCTGCGAACCAAAGGGTCGCCGGTTCAATTCCCAGTCAGGGTACATGCCTGGGTTGCAGGCCAGGTCCCCAGTGGGGCCCATGTGAGAAGCAACCACACACTGATGTTTCTCTCCCTTTCTCCCTCCCTCCCTTCCCTTCTATCTAAAAATAAATAAATAAAATCTTTAAAAAATGTTTTTCCTTCATTAGTCTAACTAGAAATTTATCAATTTTATTAATTCTTCCTACCAATGAAACTTTTGTTTTAGCAAATGCATGAGAATGAGGGAGATATAAATTTAAATGTGACTTTAAAGTAACTATACATATGAAGTTATAACCTGTTTTCGTAATTACTGACTGCAAAAAAGTAATTACTTACAAAATGAGTACATTAGAGTAGTATCCAAATACCCCAGGCCCCATTGTCTTTTATTTGGTTTATATAGTTTTATTAGGACCCAGGCAGTAACCATTTTTGTTTTATTACAATTTTTAAGTTTATGATTGTTTTACTTCTGTGTTCTGATAGCACCATTAACATTGTTTCTTATGTTGTTAACCTGCTGTCTTTCTTGCTTCAAGTGTTTATGGAAAATGCCAACTTTTGCCCTGGCTGGGTGGCTAGGTTGGTTGGAACATCATCATCCCATACACCAAAAGATTGTGGGTTTGATTCCTAGTCAGGGCACATACCTGCGCTGCAGGTCCGATCCCTGGTTGGGGTGCATTCGGGAAGCAAACAATCGATGATATTTCTCTCTCACTTTGATGTTTCTCTCTCTCCCTCCCCTCCTTTGTCTCTAAAATCAGTTAATATATCCATGGGCAAAAATTTAAAAAAAAAAAAAGAAGATGCCAATTTTCTGAGCAGAATGAAATACGGGACAGTGCTCTCCTTTAATGTGCTCCCCCTCTGTATATTTTGACTTTAGAACTTGGGAATTCAGAGAAGAAATTATTTCTTAATTTTTTTCAGTATTAGTTCAGTATATATTACATGCTTTATAAGTAGTAGCTGTTATAATAAATAGCTACCTTCTCTGTATAGTTATTCCTGAAAGAGAAGATATTCAATAAGCACGTGATTTCTTTTATTAGGGGAAGGAAATAACTAATAAGTGTTAATTTTATCTGAAATGAATCGACTATTCTGGCAAACAGAATTTTGAGTGATACGGAGTTATCATATATAGCATAGATAGATTACTTACTAGTTTCCTGAGTTACAGTGTAGTGAAATTGACGGTGAGCCTAGTATTGATGCATCTGAAATATGTGGTTAGGACATCACATCTCAAATGGCAGTCATATTTTGGATCGTATATTTATTGAGAGAGGGTGGTTGTAGGCTTAGGGCTTACCTTATCGCACTGTAAACTGCCTCACTTTGTTCTGAGAAAATACCTACATAGGGCTTCTCAAAGTTTTCTTTCCTTGTTTTCAGCCGTGTAAACTTATATGACTTTAATGGAAGTGTCGGGGTGGAATGTAATTTTGGAGATGTAAGCTATTTTCATAAGGAAACAGGTCTGTTTTTTGGTATTCTAGAAAATGGCCACGGACCACCTCCTTTGGCGGGGGGATTGTGTTTTATTATTTAATTTGGTTTTCATTACTCACTTTTTAAAATAGTTCATATCAATACATAAGAAAATTTGCTTTGGATGATCCCAATATTTTTGAGAATATTGTTCTTCATGTCAAATGGGTTGATAGAATTAGTGGTGAGTAATCATTTAGAACTTTGATTTGTCACTAATAAATAAGAAGGTAAGTAAGGCAAGCATACATACATGGACTCTTCAGAATTTTAAGTTGTATATATAATGATACTGCAGTTGTAATTTTCCAAAAGTAAACTATATAGACCTTTGGTAGAATGAAGTTGGGGAGGGGTATTTTTTGTTTCAGTTTGGTGAAAGAAATTGATGGCCTTGTATTTTTTAAAATTTTTATGATTTGTAGTTAGTGTTCAGTAACAATCCATTCTGATGGGACCTTCAGTATCTTCGTCTCATCTGAATGCCACCTAATACCTTAAACAGTTTTGCAGGAACAATACCTTTGTCATTAGCTATCCTTGTAATTAAAGTGAGCTATGCATAGTTTATTTGGAAGATTTCTATGTAAGATTGACATTTTTAGATAAAAATTTAAAAAACTTATCTGTTGACATAAATTAATTTTTCCTGATTGTCTTGAGCCTAAATCAGTTTTAATACTGAAATCTGCCTGTAGGAGTAATGCCAGTATTGGTATTTAACTCCTTATCTCTGTAACACTGTAGATTAACACTTTGTTTTTGTAATGAGATCATGTGCATTAATTATGCTTTAACCAGTGTGTCTACTACATACAGCTGAGTTTATTTATGAAAGTCAGTGTCTAGAATCTAGGTAATACTGAGTCTTATTTATGAGCTTTGCCACTGGCCAACCAGTGCACTATGTTTTACATAAAAAGTTATTGTTGCCTGGCTGGTGTAGCTCAGTGGATTGAGCGCGGGCTGGGAACCAAAAGGTGCCAGTTCGATTCCCAGCTGGGGCACATGCCTGGGTTGCAGGCCAGGTCACCAGTGAGGGCCATGTAAAAGGCAACCATACATTGCTCTTTCTCTCTCCCTTCTCCTCTCTCTAAAAATAAATAAATAAAATCTTTTTAAAAAAAAAGAAAAGACATTTAAAAAAAAGTAACAAGAAACTCTAAAACAAGGAATTTTAATAAAATAACTCCCAAAATGTGAGGGACTCCTGTTTAAAAAAAAAAAAAAAAAGTAATTGTCAAGCTTATTTATAATTCCCTCCTACCCCAAATTACTTTAGCAACATTCTTTGCACATGATGTATGTTAGTGTCAACAAAAGAAGTCCAAAGCTAAAGAAAGGTTAAAAGAGTTTATTTGAGCCAAGGTTGAGGGCCAGACCCAGAAGCAAAACCTCAAAGATTTGAGAAAATGCTCCAGGAAATAGCAGTTTTGCAGATCATTTTATACATTGGAATCAAAGGAAGAGAGGTAAGGGAGGTTCATGAAAGCCATTGGTGGCGTATTAAGGAGACAGGAGAAAGTTAAGCAGGGAAACATCTAGGAATTGATAAAAAATAAAATGGATATTTCTTAGACATTGGCCAGTTCAGGATAGTTAACATTTAACATACACGGTTTACTGAGGTGCACAGATAAATGATAACAATGAGGAGTGCTGGGGCCATTGCCTCCCAGTGTGAGGGTATGCCAACTCCTGGCCTACTAGCATCTCAGTGGTAGTTTCTTAATTTAATCCAAAGGGGAGGGGTCATAAAGTATTGGTATAATGTTTAAAAGAAATAATGCATATAAAATGATAATGCAGTGAAAGTAGTTGTCTTGCTATGACTGGGGATACCAAAGTATTAATATACTGAACTTGAACTGTAAGGAAAAATCTTAAGGAATAAGGAGAATAATAGCAATATTAAATTCATTTACACTCCTGTTTATTGTGGAAAAACCTGGAACGCTAGCTAGATAGATGGCAGTGGAATGAATAATCACTTGTTTTTGAATTTTTAAATGATCATGAATCAATAAAAAGTTAAAGTTCTTATCTGAGTAGCTTTTTAATGAGTAGGGATTTGGCATAAGATTATGTTTCCATAGAAATTAAGCAGTGTTTCCAGTGAAGGGTTAGTTCTCAGCAGGATCATGCTGAAGGAATAGATTTCTAAGAAAAGGTCTTTCTTTAAATGAAAATTTTTTTTTATGATAAAGGTATCACTGATATGCTTCTAATAAGTACACAGGGAGGTTTTTTTTGTGTGTGTGTTTTTTTTGAAAGAGTTAAGAACTCTTTTCAACATAAAGAAGTATTTGGAACCTTCACGATTCCATGAAAGACTTAAACATGCAGTAATGCAAGTTCTATGGAGTTAACATTGAAATTATATATGTAGAACTTTAAAATTTTCAGAAGTGTTTACCCCAAGCAAGAGTAGGGCAACAGTTCGGGGTTGGGGGTTGTTTGTTAATATTTACTTAATGACTTTCACAAATACAGAGTTACTGTTGGTTTACTGGTTTAGGATTATGAAAATGCATTATTATTTCTAACTTGGCTCCTTTAGGAAATCATCTTTATTTTTATTTTAATTTTATTTTTTTATTACTTTATTGTTGTTCAATTACAGTTTTCTGCATCCTCTCCCCTCCCGTACCCCACCCCCTATTTTTTAATTAAGATGTCTTAATTTTTTTTTTCTCTTGGGCTTAAAGATCTAAGAAGAAATGTATTCCAATCTTTGCTAGCTCCAGCACATTTAAGTTCTGAACCATGTGGATAAGCAGTAAGTTCCTTCTTTCTGTTACCATTTCAGGAAGGAGAGAACAAACATTCATTAAGCATGTAATATCATGTGCTAGAAAATGTTTTAATACTTTATGTACAGTATACATTTTAATCCTTACAACAGCCTATTAAGGTATGGATTACTTGTTCCATGTTACAAATAAGGCCACCAAGTCAAGAAGTAAAATGACTTGTACATAGCTAGCAATGGACTTAAGGCCCATAGTTAGAATTTAAACGTAGGTTGGTTTCAATTTCTTATGCTGCTCCCAAATATCAGAGGAATTGAAATTATCAGGTAACCTCTAGATAAGCAATCAAGAAGAGAAAAAAGCTCATTAAAACATCATCTTTTGCCCTGGCTGGTGTAGCTCAGTGGATTGCACACGGGCTGGGAACCAAAGGGTCACCAGTTCGATTCCCAGTTAGAGCACATGCCTGGGTTGCAAGCCAGGTCCCCAGTGAGGGCCATGTGAGAGGCAACCATACAGTGCTGTTTCTCTCCCTCTCTGTCTCCCTCCCTTCCCCTCTCTCTACAAATAAGTAAAGTCTTAAAAAAAAATCTTATGTTAAAAAAAAAGTCATCTTTTGTTTTTTCCAAAATGGAACTCTTCCCCAGGGTAAAATGCACCTTTCTCTTGAATTTGAATATAATCCTCAAATATGAATAGTTTCACAAAGTTTTTCTTTTGTTTAATTTTTAGAAATAATCTGAAGGGAATGAAGCCTCATGAGTACTATATAGTTACTCTATTGCAGGTGTTGTTAGAATTCTAAAATTGGGGGGAGGGTTTAATTAAAAAAATCTTAGGAAATTGTAAGGTGGCTGCAGAGTAGGTGGAAGCTACGCTAACATCCTGGCCCCCAAACCAGATTTACAGCTACATTATAGAGCAATCAACCTGAATAATCAACTGACGGCTAGCTGAACTGAAATAGTATAACCAAGTATTTACAGAAGAAGCTACATAGAGACTGGTAAGAAGGGTGGATACCCAAGTGTGGCAGTGACCAGAGGAATATGGTGTCTGCAAAACTCCCTCCCTTCCTATTCAGGGACCCCCAACCCCAGCACAACAGAGATGGGTAGAGGAGCCCACATAGCATCTGGTGGTGAAAAGCAGTGGAGATTCAGTATGCCTGGGAGACCCAGACACCATCTTTTCAGGGACGAGCACTCCTTTTTTTGCAGCACCGGCCTGGGAAGTGCACTGCCCAGTCTCTGACTCCTGGTGAGCCCACTGTAACCATACTCGGGTCCTGCAGGGGGGTTTGCTGGCTGCAGCCAGCAGTGGCTATTGGGGCTCTCTTTTCTGGGAAGGCTCTTGGTGGAGACCTAGAGAGTGACTAAACTGTGTGGCTTTGGAAAGGGCCAATCTCACCCACCTCCAGCACCCCTTCCCACACCTGTTGAATTATTTGGCCTGCTTTGTCCTACTGAGCAGTCAAGCAGATGACCAGAGTGCCTTGTAGAGCTGGAACTTTTGACAATGTCTCCAGGGCAGGCTTTTGTCTAGGAACCAGACAGGCGGGGGGCTGAGGTATGGTTACATTGAGGTGGCAGGGGGGGAGGCCACTTCTATCTCCCAAGTGAACTCATCCTGCACTACCTCGCGAAGGGGAAGAAGTGCCCTCTCCCATCCTATAGGCTGTGGGCACTACCCAATGGGAGACTTTTTGGATCAGCTCTGCCAAGTCCCGGATACCCTACCCGCTGGGCTCAGTTCCACAAGGGGATGGGAGAGTGGCTCAGAGAGGGGGCATTCAGAGGGTGATTCCCTTAGAGGCTGTTGTCTAGTATTGGGGCTGGGCTGGAATCACCCCCAATAGGAGACTCTTTTGATCTGTCCCTGTGAGCCTGGGACAGAGGGAACGGTTGGCTGTACCCATCCTGAACTTGCACTGAGCCCCTTCAGGGGAAACTAGAATTGGAGACTCTGACAGAGATGAGTGCTTTGGCTCTGATAGGGGCCACTTTCCCTTCATTGAGTGCCTGACTTGTGATTCCCACATGGGAGACCCACCAGCCCTGTTCTCTTGACTGTGGTTGCCACGCCCTAGCAAGCTCACAACCATGAAAGGGGCTGTGGTTTGTGTCCAGCCGGGGTCCACACTAGTCTTTTTGGAAGGCTCTGGAGGAAAACCAGGCAACCTCAGGGGACAGATGGAGACAGACTTCAGGGAGCCCTGTTCCTTTTACAGATCTGCCCCTAGCTCTAAGCTGGTGGAAGCCAACCCTCATATATAGGTTAGCCCCTCCCACATGCACCCAAGCCAAGTAGATGCAGCCACAAACCGCAAACAGCATAGTAGCTACACACACATAGCCCAAGGCTGTTTACACACGTCATCTTACGTTGACCTGTACCTGAACCCTGCCCAAGTGGACTCTGAACCAGCACAACCAGTAGTGGACTTCAGACAATACCAAAGCTTGACCCAACTAGCCACACAAGCAGCACACCCAAAGTAGGATTGTGGCAGGCACCAGATCCTACTGGGAACAATTCCGCCTCAGGGGACAACACCTGCACAGCACTTCATACTTGGTGATCAAGGTTTACCCTGATAGCCAGCCAGTCTGAAGGGTTAACTCCACCCATGTAAGGGCCAATAGCATTCAAGACTCAACTACAACAGGGAGGTGCACATAACCCACAAGAAACATTCCTGGAACATGGAACACAGGTGATACGGAAGATTGTACGCTGAGCCCAACAAGACACCTTTATCACAAAGCCATCATAACAGGTTTGGGAGTCATAGCAGATCTACCTAATACACAGAGACAAAATGAAGAGACAAAGAAATATGCCTCAAATAAAAGCACAAGAGAAACCCCCAGAAAGAGAATTAAATGAAATGGAATCAACCAAAATACCACATGCAATGTTTAAAACAGTGGTTATAAGGATGCTCAAGGACCTTAGAGGAAGAATGGACAACCTCATTGAGAACTTAAAGAGATAGCAAGCATTAAAAATGACACAGAAACCATAAAAAAGAACAAGTCGGAAATGAAGGATAAAATATCTTAAATGAAGAATATACTAGAAGGAATCAGTAGCAGGTTAGATGAAGCAGAGGATCAAGTCAGCAATTTAGAGGACAAGATAACAGTAAGCACCCAAACAATATCAAAAGGTAAAGAGAATTTTACAAAATGAGGAAAGTCTAAGGTCCTTTGGAACAACATCAGGTGTAACAACATCAGCATCACCAGAAGAAGAAGAGAGTAAACAAGGGGTAGAGAACCTGTTTGAAGAAATAATGGCTGAAAACTTCTCTAACCTGATGAAGGAAATGGTCACACAAATTCAGGGAGCATGGAGAGTCCCTCACCAAGACACATCATAATTAAAAAGCAAAGATTAAAGACAAAGAAAGCAGCATAAAGGAAATGAGAGACAGTTCCCTACAAGGTAGTTTCCATAGGCTGGCAGCTGATTTCTCAACAGAAACATTTTAATCCAGAAGGAGTTGGCATGAGATATTTACAGTGATAAAAAGCCAGGGCCTGCAGCTAAGACTATTGTATCCAACAAGGCTATCATTTAAAATTGAAGATGAAATAAAGAACTTCCCAGACAAAAAAAGAAAAGTGTGGGTGCGGGAGGCTAAGGGAATTCATTACCACCAAACCAGTATTGCAAGAAATGTTAAAGGCCTGGCTGGTGTAGCTCAGTGGATTGAGTGTGGGCTGTGAACCAAAGGGTTGCAGGTTCGATTCCCAGTCAGGGCACATGCCTGGGTTGCAAGCCAGGTCCCCAGTGGGGGCCATATGAGAGGCAACCACACATTGATGTTTCTCTCCCTCTCTTTCTCCCTCCCTTCCCTTCTGTCTAAAAATAAATAAATAAATGTATGTGTCTAATGGGAAAAAAAAGAAACCAAGAGTTGGTTCTTTGAAAAAATAAACAAGATTGATGAACCTTTAACCAGACGCATCAAGAAAAAAAGAAAAAAAACCCAAATAAAATCAGAAATGAAAGAAGCAAAGTAACAACTGACATAACAAATACAAAGGATTGTAAAAAAAATACTTGCCAACAAATTGGACAACCTGGGCTAAATAGATAAATGCCAAGAAATATACAGTCTGCCAAAACTGAATCTGGAAGAATCAGAAAACCTGAATAGACCAATACAACTAATGAAATTGAAGCAATAATTAAAAAAAACAAACCAGTAAACAAAAGCCCTAGACCAGATGGCTTCACGAGTGAATTTTACCAAACAGTCAAAGAAGAACCAACACCTGTCCTTGTCAAACTATTCCCAAAAAATTCAAAAGTAGGGAAGATTTCCAAGCTTTCCTTTCCTAGGCCAGCATTATCCTAATTCCAAAACCAGATATAGACACTACAAAGAAAGAAAATTAGGCCAATATCCCTGATGAATATAGATGCTAAAATCCTTAACAAAATATTAGCAAACTGGATTCAGCAATACATTAAAAAGTTCATATACTATGATCAATTGGGATTTATTCCAGGGATGCAAGGTTGGTACAATATTCACAAATCAATAAACATGATACATCACATAAACAAAATGAAGGATAAAAATCACATGATCATATCAACAGATACAGTGAAAGCACTTAATAAAATCCAGCATCCATTTATGATAAAAACTCTCAGCAAGTGAGAGTAGAGGGATCATACATCAACATCACGAAGGCCATCTATGACAAACCCACAGCTGACATTACCCAATGGGCAAAAACTAAAAGCATTTCCTTTAAGACCAGGAACAAGACAGGGATGTCCACTGTCATCACTGTTATTCAATATACTAGCCACAGCAGTCAGACAAGAAGAGGAAATAAAAGGTACCCAAATTGGAAGGGAAGAAGTAAAACTGTCATTATTCACAGATGACATGATATTGCACATAGAAAACCCTAGAGACTCCACTAAAAACCTATTAGGTCTAAATGAATTTGATAAAGTGGCAGGATACAAAATTAATATTCAGAAATTGGTGGCACTTTTATACACCAATAATGAATTATGAGAAATAGAAATTAAGAAAACAGTTCTACTTTTTATTGCAAGAACAGTAACAAAAATAAGGTACCCAGGAATAAATTTAACCAAGGAGGTAAAAGACCTGTACTCAGAAAATTATAGGACATCAAAGAAAGAAATTGAGAAAGATACAAGTATGTGGAAGCATATACCATGTGGAAGCATATACCATGTTCTTGGATTGGATTAATTAACATCATTAAAATGTCTATGCTACTCAAAGCAATCTATAGACCCAATGAAATTCCTATTAAAATGCCAATGGCATTTTTCACAGATCTAGGACAAATATTCCAAAGGTTCTCTGGAACCAAAAAGACTGTGAATAGCCTCAGCAATCTTGAGAAAGAAGAACAGAGTTGGAGGTATCACAATACCTGATAGCAACCTATACTATAAGGCCATTGTAATCAAAACAGTCTGGTACTGGCATGAGAACAGGCACATAGATCAGTTGTACAGAACAGAGATCACGGAAATAAACCTGTGCCTTTATGGTTAATTATTTGACAAAGGAAATGAGAGCATACAATAGAGTAAAGACAGTTTCTTTAATACATGGTTTGGGAAAATTGGACAGGTACATGCAAAAAAAATGAAACCAGACCACCAGCTTATACCATACACAAGAATAAACTCAAAATGGATAAGAGACTTAAGTGTAAATTGCAAAACCACAAAAATCCTAGAAGAAAACAGGCAGTCAAATCTTAGACACCTCTTACAGAAATATATCTCCTAGGCGAGGAAAACAAAAAAAATAAACAAATGGGACTACATCAAACTAAAGGGAATCCACTGTATGGGAGAACGTATTTGCCAATGATACATCTGAGAAGGGCTTAATTCCCAAATATATGAAGAACTTAAACAACTCAACACCAGAAAGACAAACATTTCAATGAAAAAATGGGCAAACGACCTGAATAGATATTTCTCTATAGAGGACATACATATGGGCAATCAACATATGAAAAAAAACTCAGTGTCTCATCATCAGATACGCAAATTAAAACCACAATGAGATATCACCTCACACCTACCAGAATGGCTACCATCAATGAATCAACAAACAAGTGCTGGTGAGGATGTGGAGAAAAGGGAATGCCTGTTTACTCATGGTGGGAATGTAGACTAGTGAAACCACTATGGAAAACAGTATAGCAGTATGGAATTTCACCAAAAAATAAAAAATGGAACTACCTTTTGACCCAGCAATCCCACTTCTAGGAATATATCCTAAGAATCCTGAAACACTAATTCAAAAGAACATATGCATCCCAATGTTAATTGCAGCATTATTTACAATAACCAAGATCTGGAAACAGGCTGAGTGCCTATCAGTAGATGAATAGATAAAAATGAAAAGAGCAGCAGTGGTACATTTACACTATGGAATACTAGTACATGGCCATAAAAAAAAAAAGGAAATCTTACCTCTTGTGACAGAATGGATGAACCTGTAGATTATTATGCTAAATGAAATAAGTCAGAGAAAGACAAATAATGTATAATCTCACTTGTATGTGGAATCTAATAAACAAAGTAAACTGATGAATAAAATAGAAACATTGACATGGATCCACAGAATGGGATGAAAACTGTCAGAGGGGAGGGGAGAGGGAAGAGTGGATGAAAGAAGGTAAAGGGATTAGCCAAAAAACACGCATAGCACGTAGACACAGAAAGCAGTGTGGTGATAGCCAGAGGGAAAGGGCGGTGGGAGCTAGGTGGAGGTGGGCAGAGCGGGGTGGGGTGGGGGGGTGGGGGTGGATAATGGGAAGAAGAGACTTTGCTTGGGGTGATGTGCAGATGATGTTGTATTGAGTTAGACACTTGAAACCTGTATGGTTTTGCAAACCATTGTCATCCCAATAAATTCAGTATAAGAAAATCTTGGGAGGGGCTGAAAATATATTCCCTTTTGAATTTTTCTGCCTTCCTCTCCTTTGCTAGGCCACATCATTAGCCACTGGGAATGAAATCCAATTGTCTCAAACCTAAGCACTTTGCATTAACAAGCCTCAAGTGGGGAGAGACATAGAATAAAGCTATTATGAATACCAGGGGAGAAGTTAAGAGAAACTAGTTCTTGGTGTTGGTAAATCATACAGTAACCCAGCTACTAGCATAAGCATCTCAGAACCTTTGATCTCTCATCCTGTCCTCTCATGAAGGATACAGCATTTCCCCCATACCCACAGTTTTGCTTTCCACAGTTTCTGTTACCACGGTCCAAAAAAAGTTAATTGGAAAATTCCAGAAATAAACAATTTGTAAGTTTTAAATTGCACGCCATCCTGAGTATCATGATGAAATTTCGTGCCAACCTGCCTGGGGTGTGAATCATCTATCCCTTTGTCTGTCTTACCCACGCTGTACATGCTGCTCGCCTGGTAGTCACTCGGCAGCCGTCTCAGGTGTCAAACCCACTGCTGTGGTATCACAGGGCCTGTGTTCACGTAACTCTTTCCTTACCTAACAGTGGCCCCAAAGTGCAATTCGGATATACCGAAGAGACGCACTTTGCAGGTGCTTCCTTTAAGTGAAAAGGTAAAAGTTCTTGACTTGGTAAGAAAATTATATGCTGAGGTTACTAAGACCTACGATAAGAACGAATCTTCTGTCTCTATCATCGTGAAGAAGGAAAAAAATTTGTGCTAGTTATGCTGTCGCACCTCAGATTGCAGAAGTTATGGCCACAGTGTGTGATAAGTGCTCAGTTAAAATGGAAAAGGTATTAAATTCGTGGATGGAAGACATGAACAGAAAACATGTTCCGATTGACAGTAATGTGTTGTGCCAGAAAGCATTGAAAACTTCTTCAAGGGATCCCCTAAACAAGTGACACCAAGCCATTTACTGCAGCTAAGTGATGGTTACACAGATTCAGGAGTAGGTTTGGCATTTTATCTCACATCATCGCAGGAATAAGAATGAGTGCAGTACAATAAGATATTTCGAACAAGTCCATATTTATATAACTTTTATTACAGTATATTATACAATAGTTCTGTTTTATTATCAATTGCTATTAATCTCTTGAAGTGCCTGTTTTATATGTTAAACTTTATCATGGGTATGTATAGAAAAAAAAAAAAAACATAGTGTATATTGGGTTTAGTATTGTCCGTGGTCTCAGGCATCCACTGGAGGTCTTGAAACTATTATCAATTACTCTGGTCTTGTTTTATTGTTCCGGGAATTGATGCACTCACTTGACATTTAAATGAACATTTTTCATGGTCTGCTTTTCTTGGACCATAGTCCAGGGCACTCAGATTATGTTTCTGTCAGCTATTATATATCCTCATTAGACTTAGTGGCATTAGAGTCATATGAAGGGGTGAGGACAGTCTAAAGTAAGGAATAGTATACAGTATTGAGGTACTGTCATTGAAGACATCTCAAACAGGCTAGAGCACCCCTTTTCCTCTTTTTAAAAAAGTTTCAGTAAAACAGACACATAAAACTTTATTATTTGAACTATTTAAGTGTATAATTGAGTGACACGAAGTACATCCATAGTCTTACGCAACCCTCACGATTATCCATTATAGAACTTTTCATTATCCAAACAGAAACTCTGTATCCATTAAGGAATAACTTCCCATTCCTGCCCCCCTCCACCCCTAGTAACCTCTAATTTACTTTGTCTTTGAATTTAATTATTTTACATATTTCATTAAGTAGAATCATGTAATAGTTGTCCGTTTGTGTCTGGCTTATATCTCTTAGCATAATGTTTTCAAGTTTTGTCCATGTTGTAACAGGTATCAGAATCTCATTCCTCTTTAAGGCTGAATAACATTTTATTGTATGTATATACCACATTTTGTTTATCCATCATCCGTCACTGGACACTTGGGCTGCTCCCTTCTTTTGACTGTTGTGAACAACGCTGCTACGAACATTGGTACACAAGTGCCTGAGTCCCAGCTTTCAGCTCTGCTGGGTATATACCCAGGGGTGCAGTTGCTGGATCATGGTAATCCTCTTTCACTTTTTGAAGAATTGCCAAACAGTTTTCCAAAGTGACTTCACCATTTTATATTCCCACTAGCAATATGTAAGGGTTCCTATTTCTCCACATCCTTGACAACGCTTATTTTCAGTTTTTTGATGTTTTGATAGTAGTCATCCTAATGAGTGTGGGGTGGTATATCATTGTGCTTTTGATTCACATTTCCTAATGTTTAACAAATTGATGTTGAGCATCTTTCATGTGCTTATTAGCTACTTGTATATATAATTTGGAGAAAGGTATGTTTAAGTCCTTCGTTCTTTTTTTTTTTTTTAATCCTTACCTGAGGACATTTTTTCATTGCTTAAAGAGAAAGAGAGGGAGGGAAAGAGAGAAACATCGATGCGAGAGAGAAGCATCCATTGGTTGCCATCCCTGTCCGCACACAAACTGGGGAACTGCATGCGCTAGGGCCAGGGATGGAATCTGTAATCTAGGTATGTGCCCTGACCAGGATTGAACCCACGACCTTTCGGTTATGGGGCAACGCTCAACCAACTGAGCCACACCGGCCAGGGCCCTTTGTTCATTTTTTCATTGGGTCGTTTGGTTTGTTGTTGTGTTGTAGGAGCTCTTTCAGTATTCTGGATATTAATCTTTATTAGGTATGTGATTTGCACATTTACTCTGAAAGTAATTTTGAAAGAAGAATTTCAAATATGTTTTGAGTAATAATTGCATTACTGGAATAAGTATATATTGCCTCAGGAAGTGTTTCTTTTAATGGGAGAAAGCTCATTTGGATAAGCTCAATTATGTTTATTTTTAAAATGCATTATTTGGGGAAAGGAGGAGAAAATAAATAAAAGCCATTATTTTATGTCATAACTCATGTAACAGTTTTATTTTTTTCATTTAATTTTTTTTTGTTTCTGTTATTTTGAGGTAGTGTGTCTTTTAGAAAGAGAACTTATTTTGGAATAAATCTAGTGATCCTTAGGTAAAAAATTCTTGTCTTTATTAATCTGTTTCTTTAACTGCACCATGCTATTTTTTAAAAACTAAGCTATTTTTCGTGGCATCCCTAATTAAAAATTTTCTCACATGTTTGCACTGTTTTATTTTCTTTGGCCCATCATACGCCTTATGTGTTACTTTGATTTCCTACGAGTATTAATACATGGTAATACTAAGCCAGTACTGTCTTTCCGAAATATCAGTGCCTTTGGTGGAACTGACTTCCTCATCAAGACTATAAAATCGACAGCCTTAGTATATTTAAAATATTTTTGAGCAATCCTTAATTTTGAAGGCTTTTATTATAACTTCTTGCAGATAAACGACTGTTCTAGTATTACATTGGCTTCTAAGTGAGAAGGAAGGCTAGTTAAGCAGCGAAGAGTCTCTGGAACTACTTGATGCATACAGTTCTTTATGTGCGTATATCTGGTACTTGTGTACACTGTGCTATTTAAACATTCTCTGGAAGATGAGAGTTTAAAAATGACTTGATGTGATAAAAGTTCTTAAGTTGTGGGAGAATAAATTAGGGAGGACAGATGAAACAAAAATCCAAAATAGTGGTAATTGTTAAAGCTTGAGTGATGGGTTCGAAGCAGCTCAGTTGATACTCTTTCTGCTTTTATGTATGATTTAAAAAATATTAATAAAGTTAAAATAAAAATCAGGTGGAGAAAGCTGACCAAATGCCAGTGAAGTAATTTTTTATAAACGACATTTAAATTTAAAGGTCTTTTAGTTTTTTCATTTCCATTTGAGATAGTCTTTATTTTGGCTATTCTTACTGCTTTTTCTTAACTCAAGCATTTCTTACACTACTTCCCTCAGGAAAGTGAGATACTATTTCTGCAACCGAACATGCTTTTGAGGTGGTCTCTCTGTTAGGAAGGAATTTAAAAATGAGTGATACTTCAATGTGTTATATTGTGGATAAAAGTTCTTTGTATTAGTTGAGATAAATACCCTCAAAACTATTATTTTGGGATATATATTTTATATAGAACTTTTAGGCGGCCCTATTTAATATACATAAGTCTACACTTAGTTCCCAAGCTTTGATGCCTTTTGTGTTGTTTCTGTATCGCAGTTAACAGTTCTCACTGATTTCAAATTTCTCTCTCTAAATTGCAATAATATGTAGTTTGTTCCTAGAGCACTAGGAAATTTAAAAGATTACATAATAAAACCCAATTCTGTCTCCTCCATTACATGGTGAGTGAAAGAAATAATTACCAGTGTTTATGATCTCTACTTTCCATTGCCAATCATAAAAGCATCCAAGTGTAAGTCAGTTACTTTTTGTGAATGTCATGTAAAAATCATGATTACAGAAGAATTATACAACTTTAACATGAAAAATGAAAACATTTAACTTGTTAAAGATTTTGCTTATTTTGGCACAGTCATCAATTCAAATGGATACTGTAGCCAAGAAATCAAGAGAGAACTGGGGCTCAGAAGGGCACCAGTGGAAGATAAGGAAAGAGCAAGAGCGAAGATGTCATTACAGACCAAGGCTAGGATCACCTACACCCTCATATTCCCAGTCATAGACTATATGTCTTTTATTGTGCTTTGCTTTATTGTGCTCCACAGATGGGTTGAGTTTTTTACAAATTAAAGGCAAGACCTTCCATGGCAAAAAGATTATGATTCACTTTTGCAGTGATCTGAAACCAGACCAAATCCATAATATCTCTGAGGGATTCCTATATAATTTATGGATGCCACAGTTGGTGTGAGAAAAAGATTGATTCATTTGAAATATGCTGTTAGAGAAGAGCTGTGTGATTATCCTGGACTGCTAGAAAGACGAACATGTGGGTTGTTGGAGGCAAAAATGACAAAACTGAAGCTGTCCTACTTTGGGCACATCAGGAGAAGACAGGGTTCTTTGGAAAAGACAGTAATGCTGGGAAAACTAGAAGGCAGCAGGAAAAGAGGAAGACCAAGCAGGAGATGGATTGACTCCATAAAAGAAGCTATAGGAGTGAGTCTACAGAGCTGGGCAGGGCTGTTCATATCACTTGTGGACTTCAAGGCATTGTGGACATCGCTAGTTCATAGAGTCGCCAGGAGCTGGAGCAGATTCATTGGCATGTAACACACACTATCATTTGTTTTATCAGTAAAATTACTAAAATGAATAATTTTTAAAATACCATGGGCTGTTTTCAACATAGATAAACTTGTTTTCAAAATAGTCCCAATGTGATAGCTTAGCTCCCTTTGATTCTCTTTGTGCTTATGTGTTCTCTGAATGTTTGCTTTATCAAGGGAATAATGGCCACTGAGAAAAGGCCAAACGATAATGAAACCAAGCTGTGTAGCAAAGATTTTAGTTAAACCTTATGTGTAAAACCCGCTGGGTCATGGAACTCTAATAATTGTTTCCTGACAGATTACGAGGTAACTGTGATTTATTCAGTGCTTGGGAACATTTGTGTGGTTTGACAGTCACAGCAGGGAACCAAATTCAGATAATTACAGCTGTTAGGGTATTGTGGTAGGGGACCAAATTAAGTGACTACATAAAGGTTTCTTTATTTCCTGTCTGTCATCCACTGCCTCCGTGTTCCCTGGAGATGACTAGAATAACATGAATAGTTATTATTAATTTATTTATTTTTTGAGGACATTAGAAGTTATTGAAGGGTGGATTTATTTTCACCTGGATTTCCAATTCATTAAGTACCTAAATTTTATTTACTTCTTTAAGACTCATTGAAGAGGACAGTCAGAACATTTCAATTAGCTGGGAGAACTTACGTGGAAATATTTGATCTAAAGTATATACTAGAGGTTGCACACCAGTGGCCCATGAACCTAACTTAGACCACAGACCATAGTTTGGCTCAAACAGGGTTTGCTAATTTTTTAAATTGAGTCAGTAGTTAAAAATTGGGAGATTACAAGTGAGAGCCTAGGCTGACAGCATCACACAATTGCATTCCCACAGGGAAGTCAGCTACAACTGGGTAGCTACTTCTCTCTGACCCTGGTATAGGTATTTGGAACATGTTACCTGGATCTGAGTCTCAGAAAGTCTGGAAACTTTATAGTACCTTCAGATACTACTTATAAAAATGTCTGTATAAGCCTGAATAAATCATACATTGTTTCAAAAAAAACTTCCTAAGCTGGGGTAATTGACCCCTTTTTCAATCCCCGTTTCCTTAATCACATTATGTTATTGATCTTCTAAAGTTTATTATAAATATCTAATCATGTGTCTTTGTCATGCACTATGAGCTCCTTCAGGTCAAGGACCATGAGTTACTTTGTTTTTTGTTCTCAGCAAAGTACAGTTGTCCCTTGGTATCTGCAGGGGATTGATTCCAGGAACCTTCCCCTCGGAAACCAAAATCCAAGGATGCGCAAGTCCCCTATATAAAATGACCTAGTGTTTGCATGTAACCTGTGTTTGCACATAGGCTGCAGCAGGGTATGCCTGCACATCACTTCAGTCTTGTGGACTCAGTGTATGTAGTGCTCTCTTCGTGGCAAATTCAAGTTTTGTTTTTTGGAACTTTCTGGAATTCCCCCTCCACCCCAATATTTTCTATCTGTGGTCTGTTGAATCTGCAGGCACGAAACCCATGGATATGGAGGACCTGGTATGCAGTAGGCATCCAAATATTTGTTAAATTTTGCTAACTTTAGTACAGACATTTGAGTGTGATGATCTGTTATTTTGAGGGGAAAATAGTACTTATTAGCTATATCAGTTTTTTTTATTACAATGAGCTCCTTTGGTTAAAGAGCATTTTTAAAGTTATTTCAGATTTTCAGTTTTCCTGTTTTAAATAGAAAATATACTCTATATACAAGTTCCTAGTAAGTGTGCAGGTTCTTGAGAATAATTTGAGTTAGGCAATCTTTTTCCATTTTATTTTAAAATATATATTCTTCTAATACTCTTAGTAATTTTTAAACAAGTAAATCTTAATTACCGTTTAATTTTGCTTTGTCGTAAATTGTAATTGATGGTCTTTCATACTCCACTTGTTTACTTACATATCTAGCCATTTGGGAGTTATTTTTATTTTATATTACTAAAAATATTGTATCTAGCTTTTGTATTTTATATAAATTAAAATTGAGATAGTTTTTAGAAATTTTCTACATCTTTTTATCCTCAACTGAGGATATGTTTATTGATTTGGCAGAGAGAAACATCACGAGGGAGAGAAACATTGATCAGTTGCCTTCTGTACATACCCCAGGGATTGAACCCGCAATCTTTTTGGGGTATGGGATGAAGCTGCAATCAGCTGAGCCACCCGGCCAGGGCTCAACATCCTTTTTTAGATCATTTGTGATCTCGGGTTATGATGTCTGTTATTGTGTTAGGGTCTTCAAATAATTTTGAAAAGTAGAAAAAGTCCACTAGTAGTATCTGTTTATATGAGAATTGGAGAGATTTTATTTAAAATTTCCTTAATTAAAATTTTCTAGTTATAGTCTCAAGAGAACCAACATTTGTATGGCTTAAATAACTAGAGAATATTGATATTGATTACATTTATAGCATAAAAGCAGGTAACTGTTCGTGGGTGGTTGGGTTGGATTTTGTTTCCTTAGTGGTTGATGGTGGTTTCTCCTAGTTGTAATATTTTTAGGACTTTCAGACATTATATTTAGTAATTCCTGCTTTTTAATTTAGTAGTATCTCTCTTTCACAAAAAATCCACAAGTTGAAGGAGTCTAACCATATGTGTAGCCTAAATGTGTCTAGGAAAAATGACTCCCTATAAAGTGAAAATAATATAGTGTCAGTATGTTTAATGGTTGTTCACGTATCTTTGAGTCAGTTATTTTACTAGACTGGGTAGTTTCTTTTACATTATGAAAGTAGAATAATATGACTCCATTTACTGAGGACAAATATCCACTAACAATCAAAATTAAAATTTTTACCTTCTATTCCACATTTAGACACCTGGTTAGGTTTTTAGCAGCATGAAGTTAGTTCTTGGTGTATACCATGAGGACAAATTTAGGTGTTGGAAGGATGGAAAAATAAGTAGGTAGGTATAGATAGACTTTGTTTAAATTGGTACTTAACAGCCAGATGAGTCTGCTCTGGTTTATTCTTTATTTAGTTTGTTTCCATTTTATTTAGTTTATCTAATAAACTAAACTTTTATTTAATTTATCTAATCTTTATTTCGTTTGTTTCAATTTTAAACACTTTACCAGTTGCATTGTTTCTACCATATTAACCTGAAATATGCTAAAGAAAATAAACTAAGACAAAATAAATTAATTTTTCTGTTTTTCCCTTTGACTTAGCATTTCAGGATCAGACTTGGCTGGTATTCCAGACCTAGGGTGCCAGAAAAGTAAATAATGCACAATACTTAGGCTTATTTTCAATAGCCATATTTTCAATGGCCAATTATGAATTTTAGCGATGGTCTCAGGCTTCTAAATAGGAGGGGGCAGTAGCTCCTATAAATACCAGTTTCCAAATGGTGTCTCTCCATTCCAGCCCATCATAACAGTTTTAAAACCTGTTTTTGTTTTTGTTTTGTTTTGTTGCTTTATTTTGTTTTTTTAACAGGAGAGCCAGTGTAACTCCTTCAAGACTGGAGTGACACTCTGCATCTGCGTCTGCCTCATGTGAGTTCTCATTTTGGCAGCAGCACTCTGCTAGGCTGGAACCTCTGTAGAGGTTTGCCCCTTTTTTCCCCCTGAAATCTGTAAACTACTACCACAGTGTGTCTTGGTGGCAAAGGTAAAGTGCATGAGAATTCCAGACTCCCTGCAGAAAGTTTCTGGCTCGGTTCAAAGGCACTGTCCCCGCTAACCTAAATTCTGTCTTCGCGGACAGCATCTACTCAAACAGAGCTCCCAGCTTTCATCCCCACAACATGCAGCGGCTATCTTTTGAAGAACTGTTTTTTTCCTTGCAGATGATGGTGGAGTAAAGAATATCTTTTAAGTGCTCTCAAGTAGCTTTAGCTTTCAAAGCTTTGGTTGTTCTCTTTATAGGCTAGTTACGTAACTTGAGAACACCATGTGCTGCCCAAGTGGCTGAAGCGGTCCTCCTTTTTGGACTCTGTGCCTTGAAATAACTTTTTACTTTGTCTTTGGATATTGGGTAAATTGGGATAGGCCTGAGGACTTTGCCAAGGAAGAAATAAGCAGTACATGTGTGAGGTTATGCGTACTCTGAAGCTGCTGGCTCTGTTTTGGGAAGTCAGTTGAAAGAATTGAGCTCGAAACTGCATCATTTGCTGGCCAGTTCTGTGAGAGAAATTGAAATTAGAGCCTTTGCAGTGGAGAGGCATGGGGCTCTATAGTCAGAGGTGGTATGTATGGTTCCCCACATACGTCAAGGCTGGCCTGGTGGTTCATAAAAGGAGTTTTGCTTTATTTATTTATTTACTTACTTACTTATTTTTCAAGGAATGGTGGTACTTTGTAGGCTTCAAGAGTCATTTTTGCCACCAGGTCAGAACAAGTTGTGATTATCCCCAGGAGACATTTAGAACAAAACATCTAAACTCGGGCCTGTGTAGCTGCAGTGCTGCTCTTCCAGCCCTGGTTGTGCTTTGTAAGTTCCTTGGCAGACGATTTAATGGCCTGGGAGTTCGTGTTACTGAAATGATTATCTGGGAAGCTTATGAGAAAATGTCAATAGCTTGTAGTTCTTACTGATTAATATAGAGCTTAGTGAAACAGACAGTGTTGTCAAAGTGGAACTTGGGTGCTCTGCTAAATCCATTACCATCTGTGACTGGAGCAATTTACTTGGACTAGTAAAAGAAATCGGAGGAATACGAGTGCATTTCAACACCCAAGCTTAAGTTTTGATGGGCTATGTAATCTGGAAATTCATTTTTTACAGCAGCTGTGTAGTGTACCCCCACCACAGAGAGCTTTGGATGAGACTTAGGGGGACCTAAATTATGGCTTCAGCTGATGGTTTCACTTGCTATAACTTCAGGTCAGCAAATAGGGAAAATACATTGCGTTTTTGGAAAGTCCCTAAACTCATTGAGAGAAAGGAATTTCAAGTATTTATTTATATAGGTGGAATTTTTAGAAAGTCACCTCAGTTCTGCCCTGGAGTAAACACAATGTGGCGAGTGTGTAGGGTTTTTCTTGCCATTCTAGGGTTTGTCCTAGCAAAATAGGATTTGAGATTCCCCGTCCCCCAACCCGTACTTTTTTCCACTAAAAATTCTGAATAAATTGATTTGGGTTTCAACCCAAACTGTCTCACAAACACAGGTTTTAATCAGTCCATCAGATGCTCTATAGTTACCTGATTCTCTAGGGAAATGGCTCATTTTAGGGGTGAGCCTGCATAAGGGTGATTAAGGTTTGTTTTTTTGTCTCCTATTCTTAAAGCATACCCAGCAGATTATCCTCAGAAAAATTAATAATTGAAAACACTTTATGTGGGCCAAATCATATGAAAGCCAATGGATTATCCAAATTGGTTAGCTATACTGGAATTTTGTTTCATTAACTGTTGTTTGAAATAAGTGGGGCTTGTAGATGGAGAAGTAATTTTTATTTTATGGAAATTTTGTTAAAATGTTATTTACTTTCGATTGGGGTGGAAACACTGGGTGGGGTGTGAGAGATGTTATTTTATATTCTCAAACTAATTCAAATTGACATCAGTGGATACCATGCTTTCCTGCTTTTATGATAATATATCTGCTCATCCTTTTAATGTGTCTAAATATTTAACACTTCCTTTACCACAGTGTATGTAATATCTGGATGTAAGAATTCCACACTTGAAGCTTCAAAAAGTATTTTGGAGGGGGTGAGGATGGGGCCGGAATTGAGGGGAGGAAAAAATATAGTCAGTTTTGAAAATGTTAGCTGGGGTTAGTATTGGCATTAAATTAGTGATAGCCCTGAGACAACAAAAGAAATGACAGCTTTTTGGGGCATTGTTCTGAGGAGACTCGTCATCTCCTAAAGGATTCCAAAATTCTAGGCTTTTTAAATATGACAAGTGTTTAATAAAGGACTTTGAACCTTCCCCTTGCTTTTTTAAAATTTCAGTTTGATTTTTAAAATAGATAAAAATATATTAATACATTTCAATGTAAATTAATGTATTTTAAAATTAAATGTAAAATACATTTAAAATACGATAGTATGTTACAAGTTTTAAAAAGTACAAAAGGAGGTACATAGGTCTTCCTTCTTCCTTCCCCTGTCTCTTAGCCGCTCATCTCCCTTTTGTGGAGGCAGCCGTTTTTCTGGTTTCTTTTATGTATTGTCAGAAATATTGTAAAGGATTGCTTTTGGAAAGGGAAAGTTGAATTGCACTCATTAAAACATTAGCATTAACTTGGATAGGCAGACTAATTGCAATGAAAAAAATCAGTTTGAGCCACAGGCTATATGTTAGTCATAGCTAGGAGAACTGTAATAATGTAGTGATAACAGTTGCGTTATTATGAGACTGTAGGAATAGAATGGATTTGTTTTTGGCCTCATTTGGCATTTAGCAAAATAGCGCAGGTCTTTCCCCTCCCCTCCTTCCCCAATATGGCTTACCCACTTCTAGAGACTGGAGGGAGGATGCTTACCTAAATATCTCATTTGGAAAAAACCTAATTAAAGGAGCAACATTTTCTTCATGCTGAACTGCAGTGATGATTCTAAAAAGTCTTTTCCATTATAGAAAATTTCAGACATGTACAATATATAGAAATCCCCATATTCTAAAATCCATTTATTTCGCCTGTGAAAAAACAGTATGCTGCTTTGGCAGATAAGGAGATTGTATTTTATACATACACTTGCACATCCTAATCCTTCCATAATCACATCTAATAAAATGAATCATAATTCTTTACTGTCAGACTTCCAGTTCACATCCCAATTTTCCTAATTATCTCAGACATGTCTTTTATGGTTGACTTTGCGGTAATGACTTGTATAATGCAATTTGATGACTATAATATTGGTAGGTCTGATAAGAAAACAAGTTAATCCTGACAAATAGAATTATGCTGATTGAAGAAGGAATATAAAGCAGCTATCAAGCCAAATAGGAATTCCCAAAATAGACCAGTTTTTTTAAAAGCTCATTTTGCGGCTGGTGTAGCTCAGTGGATTGAGCGCGGGCTGGGAACCAGAAGGTCCAGGTTCGATTCCCAGTCGGGGCACATGCCTGGGTTGCAGGCCAGGTCCCCGATGAGGGCCATGTGAGAAGCAACCATACATTGCTCTTTCTCCCTCCCTTCTCCTCTCTCTGAAAATAAATAAAATAAAATCTAAAAAAAAAAAAAACCCCAAAAAAACATCAATGTCTTTTCAAAAAAAAAAGCTCATTTTGAAGGATTCATATACCAGTTATGCACTCTAGTGAAGCCTTCAGCGTGTATAGACCTCTCTATCTAGTTTTGTATTTTACTTACATTCTCATGGTTCATATCATGACTGTGCATATTAGTTTTGTTCCCTCCCTTTAGATTGTGGGTATGAAAGAACAGACAAATAGGAAAAAAATGTTTGGATTAGGTTACTTAAGAATGAAGGAACTATTCTGAAGTATCTGCTGCTCCTACTATAATATGACCTGTTTCTGCCGACTAACAGTTGAGTTCTGTGATTACTTGGGGCAGTACAAACATGGATTTGGGGCAAAAAAGAGAAAATGGCAGATTTAAGAAGAGGGAGGAATTAGGAAAGAGTAGAAATTTGCTTATTTGCCCTCTGTCTGAATTGGCTGTTGTGTTAATAAGAGCCTCTTTTCTGTGCAGTGTACAAGTCCCCGGAGTACGAGTCCCTCGGTTTTGAGCTTACTGTGGAGAGATTGGTTTCTATTGGCTACCCCCAGGAGCTGCTCAGCTTCGCTTATGACTCTACATTCCCTACCAGGTAAGTTTTCAAGGGTTTGTTTTGGATTAAGGATGCTTTTATCCCAAAATTAATAATTCCAAATGCATCCTGGAACCTCCCCCGCCCCGGCCCAAAAGTTCTCCTGCCCAAGTTCTCTTAGTGGGATTCTTTTTTTTTTTTGGTTGTTTGATTCTAAAATTACCAAGGACTTTTTATGTATACGATATCTTTTGTGTTCTTGAATTAGACTTAGTTTATTGTTACTGAAGAAGGTCCATTTGTGGAAAAGAAAAGGAAGGAAGTTGGAGAGCAGCTGCATGATTAGTTAACACACGTACGTTGGTAGTCGGGAGCCTCCTGACAGTTGCATTAATGGGTTTGATAGGAACGACTTAGGATGAAGAAAGATGGCGTTTATTTGAGATGTCACCATCATAGAGGTCCCATATCCAGCATCTAATAGAGAGAAATAAAAGCCAGCTCAGTTGTCCAAGGAAATTAAAAGACTGTTTTAGAATGGAACCAGCTGTATTAAGAGAAATTAGAGATTACACTTTGTTTGATTAAGCTTATTCCTTACAGAAAACAGTTGTGATTCCTTATCTAGAGTAAATAGTTTTTAGTTGCTCTGGGATTAGTTTTTAAGATTTCATTCACTTTAGCCTCAGGTTATGTTTTTGCCATAAGCTTGAATAAGATGAGTTTGGTTCATGGTGATTGAGTAATATAAGATTATTGCCTGCATTACTTTGCATTCTTCATAATGTTTTCATTTTCACATAGGGGACTTGTCTTTGATACGTTATATGGAAATCTTTTGAAAGTTGATGCCTATGGAAACCTCTTGGTCTGTGCACATGGATTTAACTTCATAAGGGGGTGAGTACAAAGAAACCTTTTAGCCTCTTTCTAGTGTTATTTTTAGTCAAACACTATGAAGATGACAGTGTCTCCCTGGATTTAGTATACTTTCCTATTTTTTACTTTATTTTATTTTTTTAAAGCAGCATCCCTTTTTTAAAAATATTTTATTTATTTATCTTTAGGCAGAGGAGAAAGGAGGGAGAAAGAGAGGGAAAGAAACATCAATGTCTGGTTGCCTCTCATGCACTCTGCACCAGGGACCTGGCCTGCAACCCAGGCGTGTGCCCTGACTGGGAATCAAACCAGCAACCCCTTGGTTTGCAGGCTGGCACTCAGTCTCCTGAGTCACTAGCCAGGGCCCTAATTTTTAATTATTAAAGAACAGTTCTTTAACATAAGGATACTTATGTATTAGGCATTTAAGCCCCAAACTGACTTACATATACAGTTAGCAGTTACATTTTGTTTAAAGCAAGTACTTTCTGCCCTGACCTGTATGGCGCAGTTTATTGGGTGTTGTCCTTCAGAGTGAAAGGCTGCTGGTTCAGTTCCTGGTCGGGGTATATGCCTAGATTGTGGTTTGGTCCCTGGTTGGGCGCAAGAGGCATCCGATCAGTGTTTCTCTCACACATCGATGTTCTCTCCCTCTTTTTCCCTCCCTTCCTCTCTCTCTAAAAATAAATAAATAAAATCTTTTTAAAAAATAAGTGCTTTCTAATGATACAGCATCCAACAAAGCTAATCTTGAAAAACTTGTCCCCCAAAAAACTGTAGGTGCTTTGCCGTATTTGAAATTCTAAGATTTTTATATTCTCCTTTTTAATGCACTTCTCAGGTAGCTGCTTAGAATAGGCAGGTACATGAAAATGCTTTGAAAAATTTAAAACTACAACAGCATAAATGTCTTAAGATTTTTAACAGCTAATAACATTTTTTAACATTCTAATGAATACCTTCAGTATTTGATCATGGTGTTAAATTTTTTTTAAACATGGGGTTAAAAATGAACGCAGGCCTATCATATTTAAAGCTTATTGGATAAGCTTTATTTTCATAATTAGAATATTTCCCTGGACTTTCTACCCTGGTAACAGCAGGTAAAATTTAGTGTCTACTGTTTTTGGTGAAACATCCCAATTTTCTCTTTAGAAATCACAATACTGCAATTTGACAACTTCTGTAATTGTGGCTTTACAGTTATGCACCTTCTCCACTATTGTACTCCCTAATTTATCACTGACGTGTATTAGGGACAGAGCAACTCATGTAACTTTGTAACAGTCTCTCATGTAACTTTGCTATGTATTATTCTCGATGGCAAAGTAGTCAAAACTGCACAGTCCACATGGAAATTTAGTTAAAGAGACAATGTCTTTTTGCTAAATACATTTGTGATAGAGGCACAAATTAATTGAAACTGTACTAGTTTTCTTTAAAACTGAGGTCACATTAAATCCTCACTTAGAATTGAACCATCCAATGCAAGACTCCAGCTGGTATTACATCAGCTCAAAGATTTCCAAGTATATGTAGTAAGGGAAGTGTGAGGTAAATACCCCATCTTGACACATCTGGACAGGCCTTTGTTCTACTGTTATCTCTGCTCTTCTTTGCTGTGCCTCTCGTGAGAGGTTTGTTCAAAATCCATGAATTACCAGGTTGCGGGATTTAGAACATAAAGAGATTACAAATAGCACTAGCAACCTAAGCTATTTTACATATGGATATTGTCACTGTAATTCAGAATCTCTGAGGATGAACCAACATTCTATTTATGAATGTCTGAAAGGGGATTTTCATGTTATGGGGGAGGGACAGTCAAAGTAGAGAAGGAGGAGAAGCAGTTCTATAAATTAGCACGACTATTCGATTTACTGACTCAAACCCACAGACCGTCTTTCTCCCCCCAGCTAAGCCAGTAATGTTTCCAAATAGTACCTTTGGAAATACATTTAGTAGTGTTGCAAAAATAAGTCACTCTGGAGTAAATGCAGAATCCTTCAAATCATTCCACCAGCACTTGGCACTCACTGTACAGTCTTTCAGAGTCAAAGGGAAAGTCCGCGGAGAAGAAGAGAGGCTGAATACGGAAGATGAGGGGGGAGTCACTTCAGTACAAGGTGGACAGGGCAGGTGGCACCGCACACGCCCTGCCAATGAGTTGAAGCCTCTGTTTTGGACAATGGCAAAGGCTTTTAAAGTTTTAGCATAGGAGAGTATTGAGGTCAAATCTTCATTCTGCGGGTTGTGGAAAGTTAGCAGTAGTCTAGCTTTCCTTCTTTTATGATGCATTACCCATCCCCAAATTAATTTTTATTTAAAAGATATATTAGCATGATTTGACACTTAATTTAAACAAAATGTAATTGTTAACTATATTTATAAGTCATTTTGAGTTCTAATTGCCTAATAACTGTTATCTATCCCTATGTAAAAAATTACTCTTTTTAGCCAGGCTGGTGTAGCTCGGTGGATTGAGCGCGGGCTGGGAACCAGAGGGTCCCGGTTCGATTCCCAGTCAGGGCACATGCCTGGGTTGCGGGCCGGGTCCCCGGTGAGAGCCATGTGAGAGACAACCATACATTACTGTTTCTCTCCCTCTCTTTCTCCCTCCCTTCTCCTCTCTCTAAAAATAAACAAATTTTAAAAAATTGTTTAAAAAATTACTCTTTAATGATGGTGGGAATAGGAAAGTATATCTAAGGGGACAGTGGCATCTTACTAAACCTGACTGAAGAAAGCATATCATTACTATTCCCTTTCACCTTAACTCTCATTATAGAAAATCTTGGAAGGCTAGAAGATGAGGTATTCTCCAAAGTTATTCTTTATTGGAACTTTATTTCAGATGGGTGACACAGACAGGAAACAATGTGATTTTATATTCCTAACTAGAGTTTATGCCATTTGTCATTAGCAAACTCCACCAGGAATTGACCCAGGTTACTCTTTAAATGTGATGTTCTTTATTTAGATTAATTATCGCCATAAATTCACCATGAGAACTGTGCATTTTTATAGTTTAGTTTTCTCCCTTTCAGTTTCTCTGTAATATTTTTACTAATACTGTCCCTTTCCTCCTCTTGCAGTTTCATGTCACTCTCCAAGGTTCTTGTGCATCTCTAACAACTTCTGTTTCACTGGCTTTTTTTTCTTTTAAACCCTAAATGTCCTCCTTGGATGTGTTCTCAGTCTTCTCTTCCTTTGTGCGCTTCAGCAGCCTCCTCCGTTCCAGCAGTGCTCGTGCCTCCATGTACTGCCTGTGCGCAGGTACCACCTCTCAAGTCTGAATCGCTGTTTTAAGATCTTGACCTGTGTTTCTAAATGCCTATAAAAATCTTTTACTTTGAGCTTAATATATCTAAAATAAAACAACTCTTACATCTACTTCTGATCCAGTTTCATGTTTCTGTTAACAGAACCACCACCCTCTGAAAGACACATTAATGTAAACATCATTATCTCTTTTTTTTTTATTGAACATCATTATCTTTGGTTTTTATGTTCCTCATCTGCCACATCCAGTCAGATGCTGGGTCTTGTTCATTTTACTCTGACGGTCTCTCTTGAGTGCATTCTTCCCTTTAATTTCCTTTGCCCCCACTCTAGAATAGGCCCCTGCTGCTCTCATCTAGACTGCAGCAATAACCACTTACCTGATTTTGTAGTCTTTTATCTCTGTGTCAGTTAGCTTTCGCTGCATAATAAATCACTTCAGAACTTAGTAGTTTAAACAATGATCATTTCATTTAGCTGAAAATTTTGAGAGTCAGCTGGACAGTTCTGGGGTTCCTCAACTGATCTGGAACAGCCTTTCATCTGGCATTTGGCAGGCCGTCGGCTAGGGTGCCTCATTTCTGCGTGCAGCCGTTTCCCCTCGTGCAGGTCAGCTCACTCTCCGTCACACAGTAGTCTCAGGGGTCCAAGTGCAGCAAGAGTAGGCAAGCCCCGGTGCTGCATTTGTTTACAAAGTCTCTCTTTGGATTCTGTCTATTGCTGTTCAAGCCTGTATTCAAGGACGCAGTTTCATAATCAGAGGAACCACAAAGTCATATTACAAAGAGACAGGAAGAATTTTTAGCTATTTTTGCAGTATATCACATCTATTTTCCCATTTTATCCTAAAATTGCAGCTGATTTAATATTTTTACAATTCTACTCTGCTGGTTTTACCCCTCTGCTTAAACATTGTCAGTGATACTCTCTTGCCTTTGAGCAAAGTATGAGAACAACGGCATGATCGACCTCGGTTTATCTTTAGTTTTATTTTTCTCTGCTCCCCTTTACGCAAATTGGACTAGTGTCTGAATGGGTCTACCTAGCCTTTAAGGACCAGCTCACCTGCCACCACTTTCAGGAATCCTCCCTAGATTTTCCTCTTCTTGCTCCCACATTCACCTTTCTCAACCCCAAGGTGAAACGATCTCCCCTTCCTTGGTTTTCTCATAGCTCTTTGCACCTTTCTTCTGTAGTTACAGAGTTATGGTTTTTGGCCTTGTTATAATTGTCCCTTACCAGACTGAAAACTTTTTAAGGGCAGGAACCAGAGCTTGTTTATCTTTATGTGTAATATTTGGAAATCTGTCTTGCATGTAGCCATCAGAATATCTGAATGAATTTTTGAGTGATGAATATTTCCCACAGTTACTATAATGTTAGTTTTCTGAGTATTAATTACATTTTTTTCTTTCAGACCAGAAACTAGAGAGCAGTATCCAAATAAATTTATCCAACGAGATGACACTGAAAGATTTTACATTCTGAATACACTATTCAACCTACCAGGTAGACTCATTCTATGCTTTTATATGCTGATGCTTTCTCCTCTTCCCAAGATTATTTGTCGTTGCTCAAGGGAGATAGATAAAATAAGTTTGAATTATTTTCACTTATAGCTTATGAATATCTATTCTTCATTTTTCAGAGACCTACCTGTTGGCCTGCCTAGTAGATTTTTTTACTAATTGTCCCAGATATACCAGGTATGTATATACTATAATTTTTTTCCAGTTCATTTTTTGAAAAATTAATGTGCAGGGTTTTAGAGAACTGGCCATTGTAGGTCTTTTCTGCTTTTCTGAAGTGAATTTAGTGCTAGTGAGAGATGCCTCATTGCCAGCCTGAGAGAGATGGGACAGCACCAGCAGCTCCATGCAGGCTCTCATCTCCCCTCGGCCCCTCTCCTTGCCAGTGTGCTGCCGTTTGGAAGGGACCACTTCTGATTGGCTTCTCCTGGGAATGAAGACGGCCTGCAGAGGTGCTAATTGTGACAACTGAGTGGGAGGTTTGTGTGATGATTATCTGTCCAGACAGAATTACACTAAACCCCCCCTACTCATTTCACAGCAGCTACCCAAGAGCCATTCAGGGACAGTAATTTAGTTTCATTCCCAGGCCCACTCAGCAAGATTTGATTGAGGGATAAATACCGTTTATCTTCCCTAAAGTAAAGTTTTGCTTAAATCTCGAATAAGTTATCCTCTCCTTTCTAGGGAATTATATAACCACTGCTGAAAGTTCAGCCATATGTGCCAGAATTTGCTAACTTCCTGTCCTCTTTAGGTCTTACCCACTCCAAGGCACTGAATTTGGTAGAGCACTAAGTCACTAAGCTAAATAGAAAATAGGCAATACCTTTGTATTCAGAGACAACATCAGAAGAGTCAGGGTGGAGAGAACTTAAATGATCAGTTTTAACTTTTAAATGTTTCTTTGATGGGAACCTGCTTCTTAAAAGTGATGAATAAAGGAACGTGATATTTTTGCAGCTGGCCTTTTAGCTTCCAGTCAATATATTCTATCACTTTGCATTTGTTCACAGTTATTGTATTCCATTGAACACTATAGTCACCTCTGGTGATCAAAATGCATTTTCATTAGAGTAATTATTTTCCTAATTAGCCAGCGACTTTATCCATGTGATTATGGAAACTTTGGGTCCCTGGGCAATGTATAATATTTTATTTACCCTCTCTTGGATTTCCTGTCATGTTCTTTTCATCTTTCTACAGCTGTGAAACAGGATTTAAAGACGGAGACCTCTTCATGTCTTACCGGAGTATGTTCCAGGACGTAAGGGATGCTGTTGACTGGGTTCATTACAAGGTACCTAGGGGCTGCTGCTATACCTGCTTTACCTGCTTACTCATTGGCATGTGTTTTATGTGGCCTGACAATAACTTCCCAAATGCAAATAGAGCAAAATTTTTCTTCTTAAAAAACAAGAAAAACCATGAATTTGCCCCCTACTGACAGCTCTCTCCAATATTTTTGTTCTTGCCTTTGATGGTCCTGCTTTCAGAGGTAAAACTGATCTTTCCTCAACAGTGGTGTTGGTTTCTAGCCCGTATTTCAGCTTGTATATTCCAAACATACTTAGAAGAGATGTTAATATTATACTTACTGTATTCTGTGGAGATAATTATGGTCCATATTGCTTCTTTCAAAAACCTCCCCCTCGACTGATAACATTATCAAATATTATATTTACATTTACTGTGAATTGTACTTACAAAGTATGAAATTCCTTTTGATTTCTAGTTTAAAATAAAAGTAGTTTTGTGTGGCCCGGCTGGTGTAGCTCAGTGGATTGAGCGCAGGCTGGAAACCAGAGGGTCCCGGTTCGATTCCTAGTCGGGGCACGTGCCTGGGTTGCAGGACAGGTCCCCAGTGAGGGCCATGTGAGAGGCAACCGTACATTGCTCTTTCTCCCTTCCTTCTCCTCTCTCTGAGAAAAAAAAAAAGTAGTTTTGTGCTTTAATACATTTTGGAGGCAGAGTTGCAGCAAATCACACATGCCACTTCATTCCGGCTTTCTCTGGTATATCTGCTTTTCCGTCTGGTAAATACTTAGATGCACCTGGGCTGATAGTAGACAGTTTGTCTTACAAACTGTTAAAAACTGGTTTTGTTCTTTCTTATTTCCTTTTTCTTCCTCTAGGGCTCTCTGAAGGAAAAGACAGTTGAAAATCTTGAGAAGTATGTCGTCAAAGATGTAAGTAATAAGGCGAAATCTATGTGATAGCTTATTTCACCTGTTAGGGAAATGAGTATAATAACAAGCCCGTTTATAACAGAATGCACAAGGGAAGGTATTCCTTTGTCTTGGCATAATATATACCAAGTCGAATTACCAAGAGTTTTAGCCAGAGCATCGGCGTTAGTGTAGTTTTTCCTGTCTGGGGTGGTCAGGAAGACCCGGTATTCCATTTGTCCTCATCAGGCTAATTGGAGCAGCAGCTGCAGGGGTTACTGGGTGCGCGCTGGTGCGCCGAGTGGTTGCACACACTGTTCCACTTCATCTCTTTTTACCCCGAATTAGGTAGGTATCCTTACCTCTGCTTCATAGATAAATAAACTGAGGAATACAGGGATTAAATACCTTGACCAAATTCATACAGTTAGTAAGTAGTAACCCAAATCATAACCACCGTGTTAGATTGTCTAAAAAAATGTTTATATATGAACTTACTTAAATTCTCCTTAACCTATCAACAGGAAATAATAAGGGAAGTTTTAAATACCTTAAAAGACGTTAGTGGAAAACCTCATAAAATTCAGAAAGATCTGTAGTTTAGTTAATAGTGTGTGTCAGTGTTAATTCCTTAGTTTTGGTGCCTGTGCTTTGGTGATGTAGGACGTTAATAGTAAGGGAAGCTGGATGGAGGATATATGGGACCCTCTACTATTTTCACAACTTTTCTTTAAGCCTGAAATTATTTCAGAGTAAAATGTAAACATGTACACACTCCTTCCTTTTCTTACAGAGGAAAAGCAGAATAATGCAATATTTTCTCAAAGTGCTTCGGTAAAGATTACTTACCATTTTCAGTCTTTGTACCTCCTGTTTCCACTCTCACCCCAATCCTTGTTGTTTCAAAAAGAACACTGAGGGGTTTGGGAGAGCTCCAGGGAATTTAAGTAAAGGAACCTACTTACTGTGAGAGAAGGAAAACTCTGATTTTCTCTCTGGTTCTCTGAGGGTTAGAATTTCCTTATGTACCTGCACAATTTCTAGATTGTATTCTGCACGTGTCATTTCAGTTCTGCAGGGTGTTGTTTTAATGAAAGTGTGTACAGTGAATCTGGTACTCTACATGTAGAGGATTTTGTTGGTGATGTCTAAAGCCAGTTTCTCCTGATCTCTAACACATCTAATTCACATAATAAGATTACGAGGTAAATCAGACTCTTGCCTGAGGCAGACGTGAGGAAGGTAGAGGTATGCTTTTAATAAGCATATACTCATTTATATGTATCATTTTATATATAAAATTTATATATTATTTACACCATGTATATTACATATGTTAATACTTAATTTATGCATAGTGATAATGTGGTCTTCTAAATGCAAAAATCTTGTAACCATCCAACCAACCCTTACAGGGCATTCCCGTTCTTATTTCAGTGGACAAAAGTCCAGTATATGACTCTTCCCCAGTAAATGAGTATGTATTTGTGTTTTATTGTTTCACTCCTCATTATATTACATTTCAGGGAAAACTGCCTTTGCTTCTGAGCCGGATGAAGGAAGTAGGGAAAGTATTTCTTGCCACCAACAGTGACTATAAATATACAGATGTAAGTGCTTAATATTCATATTTGTTTATTTATACAGAGGAATTATTTTGGCCTAAAGAACTGTGAAGATAACAAGGAAGATAATAGTGTATTAAGGGTAGTTTTTACCATTTCATTTGAAAGCAGTGGAAAGAGCAGAAATATACAGCATAAAGGCTGCATTAGAGTGATTGTCAAGTTCTTCTAAATATTTGACTATTTTCCCTGATTGCAATTAACTACTTGAACATTTTAATTTGGGGGTTATTTAAAACATTTGTGCTGATCAAAATGGCTCTGTGTCTCTTCAGCAAATCATTTATGAAACGCAAGTCACCCTTTTACTGCGCGTGCTCTCCCTCCCTGCTGCTGGGAGCCAGGCAGCAGTAGAGCTCTGGTGCAAAACTGTTTTGATTCTTAGCCCTCAAAATGTACTGCTGCTTAACGCAGATGTCTTTTGTCGTGATTAAAGTATGTAGAAAAGCTGATTGAACTCCTTAACCTCATCTTGCCTTTGCCAAGACGGTTACAAATTCATAGTACTAGCAAGAAGCTCAGTGCTTCCCAATCCTCTTTATGTAAAATCTTGACTTTGAAACCTGGTGACTTGGAATAAGCAGTTTTACAAAGTCAGTGGTTCATTGGTTTGGTTGGTCTACAAACAGTAGTAAAAAGGCCAAAATATGTTATTTCCTTGTGAGTCATTAGTTTTCTCTATGCTATTACCTTGAAAGACTCTTGCCTCCAAAAATGTGTTCCAAGGCAGTGGGAGAATTGGGTAGGGATATGTGGATGAATCTGTACAAAACCATCTCCTGGAAGAAATTCGTGTCCTGCTAAGAATGCCAGAAGCGTCTGTGTGTTTGTTGTGATGATGGAGCATTCACTTCTGGCTCTCATGGCCATGATTTCATAAACATTAGAGGAAATGAGAATGCAGTGAATCCTATATTGAAAAGGACTTGTCTTATGAAAAGCTTGTGTGCGATTCTTTTTTAGTAATGTTTTATATCTTTTGTAGAAGTAGTATTTGAACCTTACGTTGGATTTTTTTTTTCCAGAAAATTATGACTTACCTGTTTGATTTCCCACATGGCCCCAAGGTACTCTATATAAATTACTAGACCATTGCTTGAGTAATAATGAATGCATTTAATTAGCCTGGAATATAGACAGTAAGGAATTGGTCAGGACCCAGTCAGGAATCTTCATTACATGAGAAATAAACGGCAGTGCTGTTATAGTTGAAAGTTGCTCACAGTCTGAAAACTTAGTCGTCAGAAATGAAGGAGATGTTCATGTGGCACTTAGTAGGGTGGGCTCAGAACAGCTTTATGCCCAAGAATTCCTGTGCAGAGTGGTTAGGTTTGGAATTTTCAGGTTGAGGAAGATAACTGATTTTAAAAAACAGAGAAAATATGTATGTTCCTGACAACTTCTAGATTCTGCTAGTAGTTAGTGATGAGTTCTGTGCTAAAGGAGCAGTTAACCTTGATATTTAGCAGAGAAGTCTTTAGACCTGCAGTATGGCTGCACTTAGGTTTAAGGAATATTCATTGCAGTTCAATCACATACTTGTGGGATTTTAATCCTAGGGTTTTTTTTAATAAGTATCAGTAAATCCCTATTTTGAGATCATCCAAAAACACAGCATTCATTGCTCTTCAATTTGACCTTAAAAGGTTAGTGCCGTGGTTCGGTTGCAGGATGGAAATAATGTTAATGGGCATAGCTTTTACATTAGCGCTGTGGTGAGCCTGCAGAATGAGCCAAAGGCCACTGTGTACCCAGAGCCGTCAGTCTGAGGTCTTAACCAGTAAAATCCCCTCGTAGTCCCATGTCAGTTTGTGTACTTCAGTTCTCATGCTTGTCTGCCTCTCTCTCTTGCCTCTTGGGTATTGATTGGGATCTCTCTTTAGCCCCCACCGAGCTCACTCTTGTGGCCCATTTCAGAGTGTGAGCACACTTTCTTTCATACGTTTAAATTTCTGTGAAATAAGTAGATGAAATGATTTAAAATGACTAGAGATTATTAGATACAATATGTTTTTAATAAAATAGTGGGATCCTCTGATTATACTTAGTATTTCTACATTTCTTGCATCTGAGTGAGATTAAATATTAGTGCCTTAAGGTTAGGAGTGATGTTTCAGCTTTTGTTGTTTCTCCTCCCTCAGCCTGGGAGCTCCCACCGACCGTGGCAGTCTTACTTTGACCTGATCCTGGTGGATGCACGCAAACCGCTCTTTTTTGGAGAGGGCACGGTGCTGCGTCAGGTGGACACTGTAAGTGAGAGGATGGCCTGTCTGCCGTACATTGTCCTTCGTGTCTGTCCCTCCCCTGCTCATACTCTCCCTAAGGACACAGACATTTTTAACCACTCAGCTGTGTTTCTCTTTTGAAATTATTCTAAGACTTTTGGTGTTAATCGAGATAGCCAAATAATGCAAAAAAATATAATTTAAGAGTGCCTTTCATTTGGTTACCTAGCCAAGTAGCATTTTCGGTAGAGATTGTGATAGAATGGTAAAGAGTCACAAAGTCCATATTCTCTTCTGACAGAAAACCGGCAAGCTGAAAATCGGCACCTACACAGGCCCCTTACAGCATGGTATCGTGTACTCGGGAGGTGAGTTGCAGGTTTCCCTGTGGTGTCTTCGCTCGGGCCTCACCATGAAAGCGTGGCGGTCCTCCTGGCACAGCGGCGCATCTACCCTTTAGTGTTCTGAAGATGTAAGATCCTCCATCTCCCGGCGGTAAACGCTTCAGCCGTCTACCAGTGGCACTGGAGCCGGGAGAATGTGCTTGAGAAGTGGTTAGTCTGTCCTAACAAATCTTTGATTGTCACTAAAAGGGTCTGTTGTCCCCTCACCTTTCTTTGACCTATTTGAGGCTTTTTCTCGGTGTCCTAGGATCATCTGGGGTGGTTTTCAAGGGGTCCTCAAGGAGCCCCCGCAGACACAGGTGCATATTTTGTTGGTGTGAGAAACCGTTGAACACAGCCAACTTAATGGCACATCTGGGATGAGAAACAGCGGCAACACTTCCGTGGGTTACAGCTGTCACTGACGCTGCCCTTGGATTTGGTGACCAAGAGCTCTGGTCACCACGTGGGAGCTGAAGGCTTTGTCTTAGAGGCAATAAAAAAAATGATAAAAAGACAATTGTAGGTCTTTTTCTTTAAGAAATGTGAGTCCTTTTTCTAGAGTGTTCCTCACATACTTGTAAGAATAAAATTAATCAAAGCATTTGCTGGCTGTGGTACTGGAAATGCCGATTTTTTAATATGGGGACATTTTTGTTTTCTCATGGTTTGTTCTGTTGTTCCAGGTTCATCTGATACAATATGTGATCTGTTGGGAGCCAAGGGCAAGGATATTTTGTATATTGGAGATCACATTTTTGGGGACATTTTAAAATCAAAGAAACGGCAAGGGTGGCGAACTTTCTTGGTGATTCCTGAGCTTGCACAGGAGCTGCACGTCTGGACTGACAAGAGTTGTAAGGAGCTTTACTCACTTTATAAACCTCTGACGTGGCTGGTTTATGTGCGTGACCAGCTGTGGCTCAGCCCTCTTAGATGAACCATCACTTTGTATGTAGGGGTCAGAGGTGGCCAAAAGATGGGCCCTAATGTTTGCCAGCCTTCTTCCCAGATAGCCAGGTAGTTCAGGGAAGTCTGGAATTTGAGGAAATATGAGAGGTTATCTCGCTCGGTTTCTTCTTGATCCTCTTTAAGTACAAAATGGGAGCCCCTCCGTAGTCTCGTTCGTCCAGCCATGCTGCCAGCTGCGGTCTCTGCTGCCGGCTCATGTCTGCGAGTCTGGGCATTGATGGCTCTCCATGTTACCCACCTCCTGGCATTTTTCATTTGCTCGCCTGAGAAGCAGAGAATAGGGCCAGATTCCATTCTCTGAACCGAGTTACGCTGTGGACACCAAAACGTGAACTGTGGGTTTAGGTACATGAGGATGTTGGAGACACAAGTTCTTGGACTAATCCTAGCCAGCCTCACCCAGTGTGGTGAAAGGTAACTCCTGCGTGCCATCAGGCGAGCCACCGAGTCACCCTTTGCCTCGGTTTTCTCAAATGTGGAAATGAGGATACTAATACCTACCTCGCAAAGCCGATGGGACTTACTTGAGGTGATGTGTGTGTAAAGAAGGTACAAGCAACAGCCCTTCTCAACCACGGCCCCTCATCTGACCCTCAGCACAGAGAAAATGATTAAATGACTCTCCGTTACCCCAAGTTGGCAGATAAAGTCAATTTATTATATGCAGAGATTACATTAAAGCTTCATTCTCTTTGGGGAGCCCGAGTGCAGGAAAGCACGCAGCTGATGCTGGCTGTTGGTATTGTTTCTACTTACCTGTGGAATTTTCTTGCTACCCTTTCATCCACATTTTCAACTTTCTGTCTATGAAGTGTTAGGAATCTAGTTGATTTGGCTCTGTTTCCTACACTTGTAACTCTGGACAAGTCACCTCATTCTGTGTTAGTATTTGCTTTGCTGACACACCTAAGACACCATGTAAATTGGCACTTTGTCAGCATAGAAGACTCAGCATCCAGCTGGAAGCAGAGCTGCAGTCAGTGATGTTTCAATGGGAAGAAGGCAGTTAAAGGGGAAATCGTCGTGTTTGCTGCCAGGTTGCAGGCGGGGGAGCCGTGGGTTTTCCTGAAGGGGAAGAAGGAAGTTATTTTATGCATTTACCTATGGCTTTACTTTTCAGTCATATCTGCAACCTTTTAATACAATTTCAGCAGTAATTTAAAACTGGGTGCTTTTTATTTGATTTAAAATATTTTCCTCTTTTCTTCCAAACCTTAACTAGCACTTTTTGAAGAACTTCAGAGCTTGGATATTTTCTTGGCTGAACTCTACAAGTAAGTTTTTTTTTTCTAATTTTAAAGTTTTATCCCCTAAAGCTCATCTGCCTTTTTGGGAGTTACCTGGGCATAAGCGATGTCCTTTCCAGAGGTTTTCACTGGATTTTCTGTCTCCAGGCACCTGGACAGCAGCAGCAACGAGCGCCCAGACATCAGCTCCATCCAGAGACGTATTAAGGTACCCCAGTGGGATTTGGGAGAAGACTTGCAAAATGAAATCTAAGTGATTTTCATATTTCCAGTTTTGTGCAGGAACTGGCACATAGCCAGTGCTCAATAAGTACTTTTTTTAAGGAGCTGACACTTACTTTTGCTCTTTGTCTTAGAAAGTAACTCATGACATGGACATGTGCTACGGGATGATGGGGAGCCTGTTTCGCAGCGGCTCCCGGCAGACCCTCTTTGCCAGTCAGGTGATGCGCTATGCTGACCTCTACGCAGCGTCCTTCATCAACCTGCTCTACTACCCGTTCAGCTACCTCTTTAGGGCCGCCCATGTCTTGGTGAGCTGGTGCTGCTTTAAGCCACTACTGTTTGTGGTTGAGACACCCTTAAGGCTGAGCTCTGCAGCCAGATCTGTGGGATGGCACCGGAGGGTTTGGGTTATTCCTTTCTGGTGAGCAAAGCCCAAGGGTGGGTTGCATGAAAAGGAGTCTTCGAGAAAGTGTCATCAAGACAGAACGCTCCAGGGCATAGCTTTACCCTGAAATCTACCAGTGCAGGCTGTTCGAATGGTAAAGACTTTACTCTTTTGTTAGTGCTAAGTGAGGGAGATGTGGGGTTTCATATTCTTATGATCTAGGACTGTTTCTGCTGTGAAATAAGAAATAAGGATCTCTTCTTTCTCATCTTACCCAGCTTCAGGCTAGAGTAAAAGACCTGGGCACAGTTTTGAGAGTTGAGGAGAAAGAGGATAGGCAGCTCTTAGGGAGTTCCAGGAAGACACTTCAGCACCTAAACTGCCTTGGCCTCTGGTCGCTGTGCATGGCCCCCTAGCGAGGGAGAGGTCGGTAACTATGGTGACAGGGAAGTCGGGAGGCTTCCCAGCTCTGTGAGTGCAGGCGCCACTGCTTTCCTGGAACTTGAGTGACTATAGTCAAGTAGCATTTTTAAATTTTGCTAGTAAGTGGAAACATGAGACTGAAGATCTTTGAAAAGAACCAAAGCCTCAGGAATGAGTAAGCTGTGTGGGCTGGATTGCTGCTGAGAACGATGCTCACGTAATGATCGCCCGCCAGTGCAGTGGAGCTTGTTTTTAACCAGTGAAACAAGTCAAATAGTAAAGCTTCCTGTTGATATTTAGGCAATAGATCTTGACTGTTTCCAAAACGTTTAGGCACAAAGAAACAAACTGTAGGGGAAGGCTCTGTTCTACAAGTTCCGATTGTGAATTCCATCTGATTTCTAAGGAAGAGTGGGAAAAAGTGTAAGCAGCTCGCTGTGGAGTGGTCCTATCAGGAAGACAGGTCAGGAAGGAACAGTGCCAGTTACAGCTGGAGAAGACTGGTCAGATAGAAAGTCGTCAAAGACGGGAACGCTGGGGTCAGCTTCAGCTGAGGGAGGAGCACCAGCATGCTCACTGGTTGTGGGGCTGATTCTGACAGGGTTCTTTACAAGCAGGCAAGCAGCTGATCGTTCGACCTCTTCAACCAAATACCAAGGTTTCACAGTAGAAAACTCATGATGGCATTACTTTAAAAGTAGATTGGAACTCAGGCAACGATTTAAGTTTATCTGCTGGTGGAGACTGTAAATACAAGGTGTGGGGTAGTACGGCCCCTCTGTACAACCCACAGCCTCCTGAGCATCCCGTTACCTCTGGGCTCCAGATGGAACGTGTTTGCCGGTGGGCTGTGGCACACTTGGCGCCTGGGTGATAAAACTGGGTGGCACGTGCTTTAGGAAAGCCCAGTGCTGGCAGCAGGCCGAGCGTCGCCTGGGCAGTGGGTGGCACTCAGATTGCTGAAGCCTGCGGAAATGGACGTGCTCTTTGCACACAAGGTGGAACAACGTTGGGCGTGGAAAATGTTTTAAGTATCATTAATCAAAAGAAAGACCATGCAGGTTTATAATGTTCTTAGTGATGCAGTGGATTTACTGGAATTCTGTGATAGAATATGAAAGCATCTTTGAACTATTAAAATGAGGGAGAGGAGTGAGGATTTGAGAAGTAACCGTTTCGCTCTGCCTGCTCTCTGAACCCCTGGCTTTGTTCTAGATGCCTCACGAGTCAACGGTGGAGCACACACACGTGGACATCAACGAGGTGGAGTCCCCCCTTGCCACCCGGAACCGCACGTCAGTGGATTTTAAAGATACTGACTACAAGCGGCACCAGTTGACGCGGTCGATTAGTGAGATTAAACCCCCCAACCTCTTCCCACTGGCCCCCCAGGAAATCACACACTGCCATGATGAAGATGATGATGAGGAGGAGGAAGAAGAATAAGGAAGAAAACCAAAACTCTGAGCACCCATTAAACAAGTTCTGGCAGGACTTACAGGAGCAGACCATGTCCCTGTCTGGGTTCTAGCGGGAGGGGGGCACTCCATTAAAGGTGTATCTGAAAAGTTTCTGAAGACCTTAAGATATTCTAATCCTAGGGAGGTAACTTGTTTTAGTTTTGTGTGTCTGCACTCTTCACAGATGGTTCAGAATTGTAATGGAATCTGTACTGGGAAAAAGGAAGGGTGAAGCAGGGCTGAACTGCATGCAGACGGCTCTGTCGTGGCTTGTGACCCTGTCTCACCATCAGTGTGGTGGCGGGTCTGGAATGGAAGGAGGATGGAGAGGTGACCCCCAGTGCTGTTATGTTACAAACTGTGCCCTTCCTCCCAAACCTGTCTGTTCAGTGCCTCACACAGTGCTGGCTGTCACTGGAGAGACACACTGTTTCCTTGGTCAGACGTCGTCTTCTGCCAGATTTCTTTTACAAGCTTCTAAGTGTCCTCAGTGACCAGTGAAGCTGTGGTCCGTCGGTGGCTTTGCAAAAGTGTCCTCTGCTTGCTGTGTAGCTGATCTGGAGTGGACTGCAACAATTTCATTTTGAGGCAAAGTCTTCATCTGTTTCTACACTTCTGTAATTGATACCAAAAATGTCCCCCTGCCCCCCCCAACAAAAGAAACAATCTTTTTCTCATCTGGCATATAAATCTATAGAGAGAATTTAGCTGAAAGAGGAAAAAGGAGCAAGCCACAAAAAGAAAAGGCAGCTTCTTGTATGACAGCATCACGGAGTGAAACCCATCAGTGGGGGCCGCCTGGGGGCCCGCATCGCCCAGCCCAGCCCTCGCTGTCCTCTGGAGCGCAGGCTGCGTTTCGGTGTCCGGCCGCAGCGGCAGAGCGCGCTCGGCGTGACTGAGGGCGGCGCGGCAGGGGCTGCCTCCGCCAGGGCAGGGCGCGGCGGCGTCTGTGACGGTGGTGCACACTCTTCCTTTACCTCCGTGTACTCTTCTGTTCTGTCATTGCTCGACTTGGGAGGGAACTTAGCTGCTCTAGAATTCAATAAATACAGCATTTCTAATCCTGGCTTGGATCCCTTCTGTTCAGCACAGCTGCAATTATGGTTGGGTGTAGGCTTAACTTAGTGACGTCGGTTCGAAAGACAGTCTGCATGACTGATCAGTGGTTAAGTGTATAGCACTTAAATAGGCCTTGATTTTTTTCATGGAAAGTTTTTGGTACAGGACTATAAGGTAAGATTTTTTCCCCTTTTTAAAAATTCATTTTATAGGTAGGAAACAGTCATTTAGCCAAGGCCCTGTTACCTCACCACTTTCAGGATCTGTGGCTCCACACCAAGTCACATCAACAGTCAGTACTGTCTTGCTTGAAATTTTAGAAAATGGGTTTATGGTCACCCCAGTTATTATTACTCTCCAGACAGATGTTGCCCATTTTGACATGGTCTTAAATTTTCTCAAAGCCAGTGAATTTCTAAATGAGTTACTATAACTACAGGGCTAACTTACAATAAAAATTTACATACCTTCCCTTTTATAGCAGGGACCAGCATGAGCACTTGGCTTTAACCCACCACACTTCTGGTGGTGTCCACACAAGATCTAGGGAACAGTCTCTTTTTAGTCAGATGTCTCTCAGGCAGTGGGTCCAGACTGAGGAGCAGAAACACAACTGGAACGAGGAAGGCTCCCCCTGCTCGTTACAGCCTTCTCCGGGGGCACCGGGTGTTTTCAGGAGCTCAGACTCCGTGAGCGGCTGAGACCCAGAGCAGCGTGCGGCTTCTCCGTCAGCGCTGTCGGGAGAGCGGGCTGGGGCGCAAGTGGTCCGCGGGGGCACCGGGGCAGCTGCGGCTGGGGCGCACCACAGCACGGGGGCGCGTGTCTCTGTTGCCAGAAGTTAAAGGAAGCCAGACTTAAAATGAGTAATTCGCCCTCCCTTAGAAAAACAAAAACCTGAGGCATTTTAGACTGCAAGAAGATAATTCTCCCAACTCTTTTTCAGAATTTCTTTCCTGGGTATTTGGAAAACACTTAGTGTGCAGGCTTTGTAAAGTACCAGGTGCCACTTTTGGGGTGCTAGACTGAACTCCCAGTTTTAGGGCATGTACAGGCTAACAGGAACCCTGCCCCATCCCGCGTCCCGACCCCACACACACATAGCCGGTCAGAGACACCACAGAGCCCAGCCCGGCTGGGTTCCCTCTGCAAGAAGACTCCATCCATCTCCAGATCCATCTCCAGAGATGGCCAGTTCCAGCTCATGGTGTATTTCAGGAAAGTCAGTTTTGACCTTGGATTTCCTCCTACTATATGCGTAGCTCTGCTGAGACCTAAAGTAAGAAAGCCAGTCCTTAAAGCTACCCTAAAGGAGCTTTTAGGAGAAGCGGTTCTCAGAGCTGGAATAACTCACAGCTACAAATCCTTTGGTTATGCCGGTACCGTTTTTAAGCAGCCACTTTAAAGCCGCGGGCGGTGATATGTCAGATTTAAAAGTACTTGGTCCATGCTTACATATTTCTAAATCAGATTTATTTACTTAAGGAATACTTTGTCAACAAGTTTAAAGCCTTGCTTTTTTTTCCAAGGCTGCTAAGAGCATTTAAAAATACCCTGCTTATTCACCACAAATAGCCCGAGACAAACAACTGCATATCTAAGTCTGCATTAAGGGTAGGAGCCTTGCCCACATTCCATGTCGTGGAAACTATTTAATCTTCGATGGTGGGAAAAATGGTAACTGTGACCTAGCTGTTGCCATATAGTTGAGGGCCCCGTTCCTCACTTGGTTTTAGTTCACGTCTCAATGCTTAGGTTTCTCATGACATTCTTTCTTGGTGACTAGAGCACACAGCTCTTCAAGTTTTTCCTCAAATGGAACAGTTTCCAATGATATGCGACTTAAGGAGACCCTGAGAACGAAATCTGTACTGGGGAGCTCACTGAGCAGTCTTGAAAATAGAAGAAAAAGCGTGCTCTACCCCCAGCAAGCAGGAGACACGCACACGAGCAGCAGGGAGCAGAGCTGGGCCGCTTAGGAGCCCGCAGCCCCCATCCCACCCCCCAGCTACCACTGACAGGCGCGCACACGGTCCTCGCTGCTGAGTGCGCACAGAGCAGAAGCAAGTCAAAAAAAGGATGCACGTGTTTACTGAACAAACAAGGCGACCTTTCTGCTTAACCTGGCGGTCTCAGCCATTCTTCCTGTCCTCAGACACGATGTCTCTATCCCAAGGCCAGAACCATCTGATTTGTTGCAACAAAGGTAAGTAATTGCAAGGATAAAATACACACAGTAGTTTAAGGCCCTCTGAAGGGCTTTAACATAAAATACTCCCAATTACACACAGAACATTTCAGGTCAAAGTTGCTGATTCTGGTACTGCAAGGCTAGGTCATCTGTATTTTCCAATTTAAAACAAAATGACCAGTTTTTGACCTGGTCCCCATATGTTTCTTACCACAAATAAGATAGCTTTGCTCCATTTTATTACTAGAAGAAAGGTGGATTAGATGGATTGCTTCATGATCCAAATTAGGTACAAATATGCCCCCAAACGCTTGCTCTCCCTTTGAGCCCTCCTCCCCGCAAAAGCACGTCTAGCCAGGGCTGCAGATGAGGCCTGACAAGTCTGGGCCAAGATAAACCTCGCCACGCACAGCAGAGCCCAAGCAGCCAAGTGAACGTTCTTCCCATGAAAGATAACGACAGACCTTTCCAGTCTCACCAGTTCCTGAGATACTGGGAAAGAGGGCTTGCCAAGCAAACCATCCCAACAACAAACATGTTTGTTCAGTGTCCAGTCTTTGAGAGAGGGTTCTCACCAGAGGTAACCTTGGACTTGTGGGTGGCTATTCTGAAGTGAGGTTGTTCGTTTTAGGGCCCACTGCCCTCAAATCCCTGCTGCAGCAGAAGTGGTAGGGAAGCTAACAAGTCCTGTCTCAGGTTGGCCCGCTGCGCGCCAGCACTCGAGCCAGAAAGCACTTCAACAAAGAATTCTGGCAACCGAGTCTCCCTTTGTATCCTTAGGCCTTCCAATCATCCACCAGGAGAGAGCATGCCCCAGAATGTCACACAGAGAGGGCCCTGCAAGCAGTCCTTTGTTCTGAGACTTCTTGAAAATAAAAGCACAGATGTGAGGATCTTGGAGAAGAAGTGATAAAGTTATACAAAGAAAGCAAAAGATTTCTTAGCTATCTAATTCAATTTTCTGGCTGCAATAAGGAATAAGGAATCATCTCTGTTAAGATGAATTACCCTCAGAAAGTATCAAGTAAGTTTTCAGAAATCAAGCTACGAAAGGTCATTCAGTTCGTTCCACTCACTTGCTCTGCGAGAATCTCTGGGCACTACCTGTCCTCCGAGTGCCGTGCCCACGCCCTGGGGAGCGCGATTTGTTCCGTGAAATGGAAACCCCAGAGCTCTTCTCACAATACAGCTTAGCGATGAAGCAACACGTGGGTGCAGACAGAATGCTTAAGCAAACCTCATCTCACAGTAGGAAAATTCGCCCATTTTCCTCGGAGAAGGTCCTGATTTGAGCTCAGGACGCCTCTAGACAAAGTGAGTAAAGCAGGAAAGCCAAGCAGCCAACTGGGTGTGGACATGCTGGAGACGTTCCTTCCCTGGGCCCTGCTTGCTTTCTGCTCTGCACCCCAGGAAAGCGGACAGGCTCCCAGGAAGGTAACGTTTCGCTGAAATACAGGTCTACCTTCTACTTTCAAAAAGCTGGGGATAATGATTGTGGAGACGGGATGGCGGTTCAGGCGGCGTCTCAAGCCAATCTCGTCAGCAGCTCTTCACTGAAAATAGAGACCGAGAGTGGAAGAAAAAGGGATCCCAGAAAGATGTGGGCCAGGAGTGGATTGCAGAAGGGCTGTGGGCCTCGACCAGAAGGTCTTCAGGGTCTGGTGACGTGAGTGAGGAGGGGAAGATGCAACAGAAGCCTTGACGAGACGCGGTGATGGAGGAGCGTGTGGACCACACACTGGAACGGCAGGGAGCGTGGACGCCCACCGAATCCTGAAGGGCATCGGAACGTGACTCGCTGTACTTAGCCTGGCGTTCTGAACTCGGGAGCCCTCCGCGCCTGCTGCACCCCTGCTCTCCCCTAGGCTTTGTGTAGCACAGGAGGCTCCACAGAGCCATTTCCATCTTCAAGAACCAGCCAACCAACCGAGAGGCTCGGATGAGGCCTTTGGTCTTGCCTAGAGAAATACAGCTTAGATATTTGCCCAGCTGACTGTGTTATTAGTGACTGAGCAGCAAATTTCAGGGGCAAATTGAGATACCCTCGGTGTCCTTCCCTAAACTAAACTGATGGGGGATAGGGTCACCCCCTGGAATTGGCTGTATCAGGCTGTAAGTTGGAGGCACAGTTCTCGGCACCCACGTCTCTTGAACACGTGACTTTGTGGTGTCTGAAGGAAGTGCTCTGCCGTGGGGCCGTGCCGACAACCAGTCTCCCAACTTTCCCCCAGTAGAGCCAAGCAGTGGGGCAGCGGCCCGGGCCAGTGTGGTGTAGGTGACAGGGGAAAGAGGGAACACACGTTTGCTAGGAGGGTGAACAGAAAATCGTTTATCTAAATAGAATAGAAATGAACAAAACCCTTTTAAAACAATCACAAAATTTACAAATAAATTGGTACAAAATAAATAGGAGCGATTGTAAATCTACAACATCATTTGAATTATAAAATGCATTCATTATGACAATCAGCTCGTGAAACCTATACATGTCACTTGTGCTTTAGGTTTATGTACACAGCTCTGAATACTGTGTTCAGAAAACTTCGCTGCTGAAAAGCATCAGATGTACACTATGATACAGTGAGTAAGGGCTAAGGAGGGTGGACATCAGACACAAAGCAGGGTCTTATTTGAGGGCCAGGGCAATGTTGGCACTGGGCCTCAAAACCGAGAAAAGGCATGTTAGGAGCCCAGGATGGGCAGGCAGCTTCCACGGTCCAGAGAGATGGATTCTGTAATCCAAGGGCGGGATGGGGGGTGGGGGACGTGACTGTTGTAGGGCTGGCCCACCGGCCTGGCATGGGAGGGAGGGAGGGAGGAGGCTCTGGTCTCGGCCGAGCTGCGCCACCGCAGAGGGAACAGAGCCAGGCCTGGGAAGCCACCTCTGAAGTACTTCACAGAGGTACTTGAGAGTCCCTGCCACAGCTGAGAGACTCGTCTGCATCCTCGTCCCAGACACTGGTCATCAGGAATAGAGGTGGCTCAATAAAAGGGGCCGGGGACATGAGGACCAACATTAAGAGCAGCAACCTGTTCAAGACAAAAACAGAAAGTTGGTGCCTTCTCACCCACATAAGGGACAGCAGAACCCCAGGCTCCGTGGACGAGGGGCTCCAGGACAGATCTCACTTAGTCACAGACGATTCCTAACGGCAGAGACGTATGTACATTAATAAATAATAATATAAAATAAAGCATATACATTTGTAGATTTAAAGGACTCCAGAAATAAGAAAGGTCAATGGACTGAAGCACTCAACCTTCACAGCAGACCTCAGACACAGGAGCCATGAACCGGAAGCTCAGCAGGGCTCTCTGGGGAGTGAGTCCCCAGGCCTTGCTCTTCCCCAATCCCTTCCTCTCTGGAAGCCCGAGACCAGCTGCTCGTATCCAAGGGGCCCAGGCCTCCGACACAGGGCACCCAAGCCCGGGCAGGTCCATTTTCTAGTTCTCTCCAGGCTGAATCTGAAGAGGAGCCTGGCCCTAGAAGAATCACTTTCTGCATGAATCCACGTCAGTCAGATGTGGGTGGGCAAATGCCAGAAGATAATCCTGCCAACTGAGGATACTCCCTGTCGTTCTTCCAATTTGTTCATGTTTAATACACCCCTGGGGATTAAAACTCAAAAACATATATTCACTCAAGTCTTATAGGATGTGTCGGCTCTGTGTATATAGGAACCTTGGCATATAAACTCCTAGAACTTTACTTTCTTGCCACTAGAACCTTCATTTCCATGTTGCTTCAAGCCTGGCATTTCCCATCAAAAGATATTAAAGACGGTTCTAGTGAGATGACATCAGTGGCTCTACTGAGAGGAAGCTAACCTGTGCTGAGCCAGCCACAAAGGTCTAAGAAGCAGAGAAGGTCCCCAGGCCACACCGGTGGGAGGAACGTTGCTCCAAGTGGTGCGGTTGCTGTGAACCAGCATCTCCTCCCTCCTGTCCTCAGGGCTGACCAGAAGGAAAAGGAGCAAGAGAGCATTCACTGCAGAAGAAACGCCCGTAAATCCCAGAGGATGAAGGCCTCGGGGGTGTTGACGCCAGCAGGGGGTCCTGGGTGCACCACTCACCCTCAGATGGAGACAGTGAACCTCAGCCTAGAACTCTCTGAACTATCCTCTCTCCTGTCAGCCCTCTTGAAGACAAAAGAAATATGGAGAGATCGAGATGTACAAATGGCCCTGAGGTTTAAAAATTCACTGAGTAGGTCCCTCACTGATAAATTTGCATTGGAAAAGTTTCTGAATCCCCAAGTCACCTTCATACTGAACTCTCTAAGCCCCTCCTAATTCTGGGCTAACCTACAGCTCACCCAGACAACCTTGCTGGACCGAAGCACCACTAGCCCAGAACACAGAACGGAATAAAACCTCGCCCAAGGCAAGAGCCCGTGTCCTCCATTAGGGAAGCACAGCAGGAGTCTCCGCGCCCAGCACTGCGGTGCAGCCTTGGCGAGCTCCGCCCCTGCAGAGAAACTTGGTTCTGGGATCAAAGCCGAGGTGTTGTTCCCTCTGCCCATGCCACCAGTGAGCTTGGGTCACGTGGTGTGCACCCAGCCAACCCCCTGGTGGCCTCCTGAGATCCCTGGGAGCAAGGTGAGCACTTTCCTGTGCCAGCCCAGGCATCCTCTGCCCGGGGTCACCACTGGGGAGCAGTGGAGGAACCTCGGTCTCCTGGCCCAGGAAAGGCGAAGAGAGTCACAGGCCCCTGGCCGGTTTTCAGAAGCCGACACAGTTGGGTTTCGTTTTGTTTCTGACCAACCAGGACACAGGCCCGTCAGGCCGTCCTACTTAGGTCTGCTCGGCCTGGGGGAACTTAAGGGCAGGCCCCAGCTTAGTCCAAATACCTGTTGCTCCATTTTCTGGGGAAGAATACAGTTCTACTTGTACGTACCACTATTCTCCTAGACTTGAAAAAGCTGGTCCTTTAGTTGTATGGTCCTGGGGACAGCACAGGTAAATATATTCACAGTAAATGTTTCATATTAATAGTGTAGAATCCTGCATTCAACAGTTGTACACAAGTTCCTTGAAATAACAGTAGAAAATGGCAAGATGTCCGATGCCCTACGCCTTCCCACTAGGGGAAGCCCACTACCTGGGCATGGGCCTGCGCTACCTCCGGGAAGTGAGGGGAAGGAGGAGGGGAGCACAGAGTTAAACAGGGTACCATTTCAAATTCAAACTCCGTAAGAATCAAGGCCAAGGCTTAAGCTAGTGTATTAGCACCCAATGTCCAGAAACAAATCTTAAGGATTTGTTTTCCTAAGAGTTTAAGTACGTGATTTTGGACTTTCCTGATGAATATAAAACAGAAACACAGGGAGAGAACGTCTAAGGCAGTCGGGAAAAGACGCTCCTGTTTAGAAAGAGAGGCAGACAGTCCCGGGAACACTTGGCCACCAGGAACCCAGTTCCAGGTGGGACCTTTGGGACACCAGAGCGGCTGCTCGGCAAGAGGAGGCTCTGCAGCAGGGCCACAGAGGCCATGGGGAGAGAGGCCCTGGGTCTGACGACGGGGCCAGCAGAATTCGGGACCCTAGGACCTGCATCTGCGGGGCCTCCCGGGACCTCCCCTCGCCGCTTCCAAAGCCAGCGGCCCCAGGAGAGGACTGTCGACGGTGATGCTAAGGTCTGGCCACTGCGCCCCGAGGCCCGGACCATCTGACGGCCTTTCTCTGACTCCCATTCATAGACAGGAATTGCATAGACCTTCTGAGCCAAAACCACTCTCCTGTTGCCCAGAGAAGCCGTGAGCCAGCGTTTCTCCTTCGACAGCCTGAAGGTGGTTTCCACAGGGAAGGTGGGGCCTGGAAAAGAAATCCGGTCGCCCAGACAGTTATGTATGAGCCTTGAGCGTGCCCCAAAGCAGATGTGACTACAGCCCAAGGGTGGCCTCGTCCCCCCGGGGCCTGGACAGGGACTACTTTGTACTTCCTATTGTTACAAAAGTGTGGATGGTCACAAGTAGGGTGGTTTGTAGAAAAATACAAACTTGGGAGGCTAGACTTCCGTACTCTGGGACCCCCACGCAAAGCCACCCCCGCCAGCTCACGGACAGGGAGGACAGGAAGCCACCGCACCGGGTACTGAGAAGTTATGCTTCTCCCTGAAGTCAAGGAGGCGGTGGCTGGAATCAACCCTTTCTCTGTGGCCTGGACTCCCGCTGAGCTTTAGGATTTGGGGAAGGAGCGGTGGGGCTCTGAAAGAGACAGGGCACATTAACTGATTCCAGAGGCTCCCCCAGGACAAGGCACCCTGAGACGGGCTGTGTGAGCAGCAGATGAACCAGGAGAGGCTGACGGGCCAAGGTCCTGAAGGCCAGAGGGCCCTGGGCTCCGCCAGACCAAAGGGAAGGCAAGTGCTGACCAGGCCGAGAGCGCCCCATGCCTGCCGCGGGAGAGGCATCCTCCCCCGGCAAGGCCCGGACTCCGCTTCAGGGAACCCTCATTTCTGCACACCCTACAGATAGTCCCAGTCCCTGCCGTGTGCTCAGCCAGATGTAGTTTAAGAAACAGATTTAAATTCAGATAGATCTGTGTATAAAAGACCCCCCACTATGGTGCAGGGTTCCACTAACGTCAAGCTGCATGCTGGGGGCTCCATCCCATGGGGCAGCTTGGGTGCCAGCAGCAGGACACTCAGCCCCTTTAGGGGCACCCCTGTGACCCTCTCCCACGAGGGGAGGCCAGACGCTGCAGGACTGACAACCCAGAGGAAATCCTTGCCAAGGGTGTGTCCGACACTGGAGCCACGGAACTGCCTGCCAGAAGGCAAGCCAGCAGGCCACCGTTTACTCCCCAAGCACAGCTCGCGCCCCGCAGAGCCAGCCTGGGGTGCACACTCCTACCTAGAGGAGGGAGCAGAAAACTGCTGCTTAGCCCCGGGGCCCCTCTGTTTAGTGGGACCCCAAGGAGACAATGCTCTCTTCTTGGCTAGGGACGGGCCGCAGCGCCAACTGACACTGGTGCACAAACACTGGTCAGTGTGAATTCACTTCAGTGTACCGATTTTGCCCACGAAACGCATGTGTCCCTTGGGCTAACACTTAAAACACAGATGAGATGGTTAAGAATTCAGACACGAATTTCTCTACACATAATGCATCGGATACTGAAATAAGGCGGGGACACACACGGAATGGCCACAACACGCATTTGGTTTCTGAATCCCTGGCTGTGCAGGCGGCCTCTCCTGGCAGCGCGGGCACATCAGAGGCGGGAGGCACAGAGGTCCTCGGGCGGAGGACACGGCCACCACTGGGCCCACAGACCCAGGGACACAGGAGGAGGGACAGCTGACTCCCTGGAAAGAGGGCTAGGGGCTGGCAGCTCCCAAAGTTCCCTCCTTCAAACATGGGTTTGGAGCAGCCTTCTCAGCATCGACAGAGCACAGAGCACAGAGCACAGCTGGAAGGTCCCGCTCCTTTTCCGACAACGACACGCAGCCTGGTGGGAAGGGGAGGAGCTTGAACTCCACACCACGTGTTTACTCAAAAGCCCCGTGGAAGGTTCCATTTGGCATCTGTGTAGCAGCATCTGGGTTAACGGGCGGGCGGGGAGGGGCGGCGGCGCTCTGGGGGCTGCTGGCGCGGGGAGGACCTGGCTGCGCCCGAGCCTGGGCTGCGGGAGTGGGGGGGGCGGGGGGAGCCGCCTTGCCTCTTACCAATGATAAACCATGGGTTTAAAATTCATTAACATTCATTTTGGTAATAAAAATTCCTTAAGAGTTGGGAGCACAATCACATTCCAAGCAAATTTAAACCTTTCTGAGGGGAAGGGGCACAGTTAAACATGGACTTAAAACAACACTGAGCTCGGAGAGGCGACGGCAGGTCCCTGGAGAGGCTCCACCTGCAATGTCAGGGACTGGGCCCGTGGGCCTCAGCGCGGTCCTCTTCATCCGTCCTTCAGGTTCGACAGCGGCACCCACTGGGCCGCGGGGGAAGGGCCCCTCGCTGGGAGGGCCCGCGGAAGGCAACTGGAGGGGCAAGTCCATCCTAGCAGGGTCACATCATTGGTCACTGCAGAGTTCAGGCAGGACAACTTAAAACTCTGCAAAAGACACTTTTAAAAACGTGATCTCTTGAAAAAAATAAATCCCAACAATTTTCAACTTCATGCAAATCAAGGAAGGAGGAGAGTGAATAATAAAAAGGTACAGCTGAAAAAATAAACATGATTCTATTTGGGTGGAAGAAGTCCATCTCCGAAATGGCGAAGGCCACACCCTAGCTGTCGATTTCCAGCTCCAGGTCCCATTCCTGCCCTCACGACCTCCTCTGCTGCTTCCAGGAAGGGGACAAAGTCTTTGGTCTCAGGAGTCGCAGGACGCAGCATGGCACACAAGCTCACGCTAACGGGGTCGCTGTCCGACAGAGGCGGCGGGCGTGGGGGGCGGGGCGGGGCGGGGCACCCTAGATGGCGCCCTCGCTGTGGAGGCTGTGATTGGCCTTGGCGTGCGTCACGCAGTTCTGTTCATTGAGCAGGTTGGCCGTCTCGTCTGGCAACCCGTCGTGCAGCTCCGTAAGAGTCAATTCGATTTTAGTGTTTTCACTGTCTGAAGACTGAGGAGTTTTGTCCATCCGGGATGCCATCAAGGCATTTTGGTATTGCTGTCTTGAGATCTGGGGCCGGAAGATGGTACAGAACACAAACCAAGAGAACACTTAGTTTGGGGTTCTCCTGTCGGGACAGCGCTTCGTTACACGTTAAATCCCCCGAACGGCCCCTAGTAGTCTCTCCAGGAGAAAGTCATCCCTGAGAACGAACTGAGCCATCTTTTAAAGTTCAAGTTGACTCTGGTAAACAAGTCAGTTTTTACTGATATAAGCCCTTTCCAAATTTTGTTTCAAAATTTCAGAGACTAGAAAGTGGAGCTAGGCTTCCATCAGCTAAAGCTGGCTCGTTCTCCAAAAGACGTTTTTATTTCAGACTAATAAAAGAACCTTGTCTCCGGGTAGAAGGCAAGTGGAGGGCCCTTCCCATCCCACCCTGGCCCATCTTCCGCCCTTGCAGGGCCACCCCGAGTCACTGGAGGCCCAAGCCCCTGAGGACTCCTTGAAAAAGGTTGATTCCTTTTCTGACGACCTCCAGCTCTCATTCCCTGAAAGAGCCACCTCTGATTCGGCAGCTCATTTGATAGAACCAAGGAGATACATGCTTTTCCCCACCTGTGTCTTGGGCACAGTAGCTGGACAGGGCACCCACAAAATGCCGAGGGGAAGCTCAGTGGAGGGGCTGGGGAGCCAGCCGGCTGGCTGTGGGTTGGACCTGGAACTGCCAGGTCCAGCGGCAGCTTGCTCTGCTCTCACCTTAACAAACTGGAGATCAGAAAGGGCGCGCACTGAGTAATCCGGGATGTAGACTTGAAGGAACGAAGAGTTGAGCTGGTTATTGCTGCTCCCCAGTGTCGGTGTGATGGCGTCAATCCGGTCACTTCGACTGAGAGAGTCTGAGTGATTCAAGCCACACGGGCGTGGTGGCGACTTGTTTTCACCTGGAGACAGAGGGGAAAAAAATTTAAAAACCCAACCACCTTCTAAGGGAGGTAGATGTACCCAAAAAAGGCAGCTTTTTATTTTCCAAATAATGAAAAAGTAGTAATTAATAATCAAGTTCAATCAACTTATGCCAGATAACTCAGCCATACAGCTTGCCACACACGCCTCCCGCAGAGAACTCCCTGGCTGCCCCAGGGCCACGGCTCCCCTCCAACCAGCTGCTCAGCCCCACGGAGCAGGCACAGACCTTGGGGCCTCATACCTACATCAGGAGCATCGCCAAACGCTGTGAAACCACAAACTGGAGGGGAATGCAGCCCAAACACAGAAGTACTTGCTACAAAACGTGGGCTGTGAGAAGGCGGCATTTCATTACTTCGCCAGAAGCCAAAGCAAAATTCCCTTGAGGGTGTCCATCCATCAGTACGTGTTTTAAAAGGATCAGAATAGCTCTGCCTGCTCATACCCGACCTCCCAGCCAAACTTGTGATCTTCGTCTCTGAGTCCAATACACGTCCATCGGGCAGCTCGGGGATGTCTCAACCCTAGGAGACACCAACCCCTGGAGCGGAAATTCAGGTGAAGTCCGCGTGATGCTGCTCCCACGGGCCAGTTCACCACAGGGCCTAATATAAATCTCCTTCAGAATAAGAACCCCTCCCCCGCCAAGGCCTCTGCCAGTTGTGGTTTTCCAACCAAATCTATTCCACACTATTAACCAGGTGCCCACGCCAGACAGGTCCTGAGTCACGCCACAGGAATGGACCGATTCTCCAAACAACGTGTCCCCGACAGACACTCCCACAGAGGAGCGGGCCCTCGGCTGGCCCCAGCCTTCAATTACTAGAAAATTCTATACCATGCCCATCAAAAACTGCCTCCCCGACTTCAAACGACAGTCTCCCCTCCACTCTGTGCAGCTTCCATTCCTCTCCGATTTGAAACAGCCCTTAAAAGTTCAAAGATAGTGCGTTCTCCTTAAGCCTGTTCTTCTCCAAGTGAAATACCTCAACAGTCCCCACCTCAAGTGCTTTACCAGCACCCTTCACCATCCTGACCACCGCCTGAGATTTCGTTCGTAAATGTCCCTCGTAAAACACGACACCGGAAAGAAAACATGGTAAATACTCAAGGAACATCAAAGGAAGCCTTCGCGTCCTGCCAAAATTCCCACATCACAGCTTTCCCCACGAGTTTCATGTCATGGACCAGTTTCCTGCTGTTAGGTCAAAGTGAAACCCAAAGTAGCAGTTCTTCTTGTTGCTTCTACTTCTCTTCTGAGAGAACAGGGCATATCAGTAATCTATCACCTTCTCCCGTTTAGCAGAAGGGAGCTTCGAGCAGGTATCCCACCTCTGCAAAGCCTCAGACTCCGTACCTGTAAAAGGCAGGTACTGGCAGCACCCACCTCGTGTGGTCTGAAGGTTCCAAACGAGACAATGTACAGAGTGCCCAGCACAGCATTTGACTCCAAGTAAGTGCCGATAAACAAGCACGGTTCACAATTTCTCCCCTGTGCACTCCCTGCCAGACGTCTCCCCCACACGCCTGCACCCATGAGCAAGCCTTTCCCACGCCTGGCGTACCTGCGCCCTGGCTGACAACCTGACAGTTCTTTGAAACGAGAGATGCCCCTGTATCGCTGAGCCTTAGCCCCCAATCACATCACCATTTCTACAGATTCCTGTGTTACAGTGCAAAGGTTACACAACGAGACGTTCAGCAGGCACCCTGCTCACTGATCAGACCCGTGCGCTCACAGGCAGACGATGTCAGAGGCCTGATGCCGTGCTCGGGCCTCCTGGCGTTCTCGGGAGGGTCATGGTCAGGGGCACTTTCTCTGGTCTTCCAATGCTCCAGACTCAGTCCGCCCCCTCTCAACCCACCGCCTCTGGCCGTGTGAGATGGGCCCTCTCCTTTGCCGGGAACCCGGTGCTCGGCCTCACAGCTGGGCTGGAGAAGCCGACCCCGTTCCCAGGAGCCTTTTGGCAGCTTGGCAGGCGCCCATCGTGATCAGCTGCTCATCAGCTCTCGAAGGAGAATAAAGACTTTAAATGGCCTCCCTCCAGTTCAGGACATGTTTCGTTGCCATAGTCGTGTGACAGAATTTTAGACAATTATCAAAACAACTTCCAATTTTAATTCTTCTTTATGCCTTCCCAGAATTGTTTTCTTTCTGCTTTTTGTCTTGGTGTTTTTTTAATTCATCCTATCTAGGAATCCTGTCTTTTTGCTCGTGAGCTAAAAGATACAATCAAGAAACACTCCCGGCCTCTTCCCTTGGAACACAAGGCACCTTTTGGAATAGCTGAAAAGCCCCTGGTTTAATTCAATCCCCATTTATTAGGTACCATGCTATGGTAACGCCAGCATCCCCAAAGGCCTGGACCCGCAAAATGTATTATTCTTCTGTTACTGCATCGGATGGAGTGGGCGCAGCTAAGAAATCTCTTAAGTTTTATGGGAAATGTAAAAAACAAATGACATTTCCATGAGCTTCATGCAAAAGTCACTCTACTTCAGCTTCTACAACATTTTAAACAGGTGGCAGATGCCAGCAAATAAAATGAGGAGAAAACAATACAAACATATGCAAATGTACTAATGTGCAGACATATACATGTGCACGTGTGTGTGTGTGTGTGTGTGCAGTCTGCCAATCGGTTTGATTCAAACAGCCTTCGGAAAAGTATCTTATCCCCAAACACCCCAAACTTTTCAGAGCAAACATTTGAGACAACACTAGTTTCTAAGACAGGTATTGCTTCCTGTACCGAGTATCAGCATTTCAGAATTTTGCTGAAACTGCCTTATGAAACACAAATTTCATCACTCATATTCTTAAAATTTAAGCTGCATGGAACAAAATAAATACAGAAAAGTTGTACTATCAAACAGAAAACCCGGCAACTTTAATTAAGGAAAGATTAAATCTTTGCCTTTGTTTTTAGGAGCTGGACAGACTGGCCAGGAACAACCGACTCTCCTGCAGGGCAGTGCCCAGCAGCTGGCTAGGAATGTGCACGGTGCTGATTTCAAGACAAAGAGGGGGGACTGGAGAGGCGGGGCCACCTGCCTGATGAGGCAGAAATGCGTGTACCCCATTCCCATGGATGCTGTCTCACCAAAGAGACGGCAACGCCCCAGAAAATTCCCAGTCCTTCCGGCTTTCCTCTGTGCGTGCTCTGTAGCAGCATCCTCGGGCTTTGAGGGCCTCGGGCCTCGGCCTCCTCACACCATGACTTCGCTGAGGTCAGAGAAAGAGCCAAAAGCAGCTGCCTTCCGCTGCCCTGAAAACCCAAGGTCAGCATCGCTCTCCCTTCCCGTGGTTCATCGCTGCTCGTGTTCCAGAATTTCCTGCCCCGTGTCCCCTGCCCCTTCTGCACCTGCTGTGGGCATATTCTCTCCTGGCTCGCTCACTATTAAGGCACAGAAATGTGGAGTTCTAGACCTTACAGGAAAACTGAAGAAGGCTTCTGCGGGGGGTCTAGGGAGGCAATCAGAAGAATATGAGAAGGAAACATGCAGAATTACCTGAAGAACCTGCTGCTAACAACTCTGTTCTGCTGACAACAAAGGTACGAGACAGGGACAAAGGAACTGAAAAATGGAGAAAAACAGGGTGAGACCATGTTGAAAGGCGAGAAGGAGCTCTGCAATCAGGGAACAGGAGTGGGTACCCGTACTTCCAATATGAGCCGTCAATTCCAGAAATTAAAAAGCCTAGATGACATTATGTTAAAAAAAAAAAAACAATAACCAGCAACAACAAAAAAAGCGCACTGCTTTCCAGGAGGAGGGATATGGGGAGGCTGGAATCCTAGTCACATGCTTCTTTACTAACCTAGAAATCTCTTAAGCCGTTAATACCCAATTGGGTTATAGCTCAAAACATGCTCTTCTTAAGGACTTAAATCACAACTGGCCACGCAAAAGGGGAGCTAGCTCAATTACCCAGCGGCCCGAGATCATGACCCCGGCCGCTGCGCCAGCACCCAGCACTCACTGACTGCACCGCCTGCAGCATCTCTATCTGGCAAGCAATTAGTCATTCAATTCATTTACATCCTTAATTAGTCTGACTGCAACTTTGACCTGATGCTTTGAATTGCTTTGGAATACTTTGAAATTTCAAAGTGTTACAGGCAAGTAAATAAAGAACATCATACACAGATTTCCTGGGAACGGCCAGAAAAAAGCATCCTTCCCCCTGCTTCCTCAGACGGGCTGCAGGCCGGCTGACTGAGAGTTCCAGCCAACCTCGCCCTACTGGGCAGAGTCCTATTTCCTGGGCAGGTTTATTTATTATTATTATTACTATTATTATCAGGGAGAGAGAGAGCTGTTGTTCCACTTATTTATGCATTAATTAGTTGATTCTTGTATGTGCCCTGATTGGAAATGGAATCTGCAAGCTTGGTGCATCGGGATGGCGCCATAACCAACTGAGCTACCTGACCAGGGCAGGGTTTTGTTTTTTTTATAATTGACACATAACTGGGCAAATCTTGATTACAGATTACTGTAGGATTTTTCTAGGCAATCAAAATTAACAGAAATATTATCTTGAGATTACTGTAATAATGGCATCTCTCACTGAACATACAAAATCCCAAATCTGAATTGTAAAAGTCAAGTAAAATACTGGGCTTTGCAATAAGATGCTATTAACAAAATTTCTTTCCTTTCTGTCATTTCCAAACTAGGTAGACAGCCTCCCTCCCCCCACACCCCAGTTTTCTGCACAGAAGGCTTGCTCCCCAGTTCCTTTCTGAATAGGACTTAGCCCTAACTGAATCCACAGTTCAGTGTGAACTGGGCCGGTATGGGCTTCAGAACCAGTAATCAACACAAATGTACAATTCACTCTTCCAGCTTTCTTTTCAAAACCACTTTATAAATCTGATTCTGCTCTCCTGGGCTAATCTGAGGTTGGTTCCCCAAAACAGTCACAATCTCCACACCTGCTATGCTAACATTTCCTCTGGAGCTGTAAAGGTTACACTTGTGCACGTTCTATTCTTTAAACAATTGCACGGGGTGATCTTATTATATCCTTTTAATAAAGGCCTTTCTCAAAGCCAGGCAACCATACATGATGGAACTGAGGCCGTGACTCAGGGCTTCTCCGCCTGGTTAAGAATCTCCGTGTCTCCTCACAAGCAGTGAAAATGCAAGGTCACCTTCAAGTTTACAGCAGACACCTACGAGACTAACAGACTAGCTAAGTGGGGCTAGACAGGGTTATGTTCACACTGGGTGTCCGTCAGCAGTTGACAGTGGGGACACTGGCCCATGTGACTCGGAAACCTGCCAGGGGATAGTGTGAAGATGCATCTGGCGCAGGGGAGGTTTGGAAGTGCAAGAGACTTCCTGATGTTTCCCTTGCTTTCTAACTATAACAGCTTGGTGCCTGAGGCATCATGCGGCATGGCAGGTGAGGGCCGACAGCACAGAAACAGCCTTGTCTGGAGGTATCCCTCCCACTTTTGACACTGATTTTCAGGAGTGTTTTTTAGGATGTTTCCTAGCACGGCATGTCATTTGATATTTTGACCACACGGTGGCACTACAGCACCTCTGTTTACCAGCCTGCCTTGGTCTAGCCTGCACAAGGTACCAAGTGAGCAGCGCCAAGCAAGCAATGCCAAGAGGGGCCCATTCAGGTCCCGTCCCAGAGGGGAGCTGGGTAGGTGTCTGTGTCCACGTTCCTACCAGGACAGACAGCGCCCGTGGGCACTCAGAGCACTTAGTTAACAGCCATGGCACAGCCACCCCCGGCTGGCTGACTCAACTGGCCAGCTCTCTAGATAAGAAGAGCTGGATAGAGGCAATAAACACATGTTAACTACCTCATTCACCCTCAGGAAAACGCAAATTTAAAGATCTCCAGGACAGGTAACATTTAAATAACACACAGCAAGTGGTGGGTGCAGAGCCGCAGGAGCCCCCTCAGTGGGCAAACAGCTGGGCAGAAGCCACTGAAGCTGAAGACGCCCTCACACCCCAAGACCCCGCAGTCCCACTCCTAAACACAGACTGGACGGGACTGCACAAATGTCCCCCAAGGGACAAGAGTGCCCACAGCCACACACTCCACAGCAGCCTCAAACAGGAAACTGCCCCAGCGTCCACCAGCACTGACCAGAGTGAATGCACCCTTGCACACTCGCACAACGGAACATGATACAGCAAAGAGAAGTGAAGTGCAAGCGCCCCTGGCAACACAGGAAGGGTGAAAGAAGCCAGACTCGATCAAATACGTCCTGCACAGTTCCATTCATATGAAGTTCAAGAACAGGCAACACCAGTCCACGCTCAGAAGTCGAGACAGTGGTTAATTCTGGGGGACAGTGGCTAGCAGGCAGTGTGGTGGCGGCGGAGGGTCCCGTGGGGTCATGAGGTTCTGTCTCGGATCTGGGGCTGGTTTCCACAGCGTGCTCAGTCTGTGAAAAGTCACAGAAGTACATACACTTGTGCTTTGTGCGGGTTTTTGTAATAATGAGCGACTTCTATAAGAAATTCAAGGAGTAAAGAAATACAGGGCAGCTGGCAGGGAAAGAAGAACGGTGACTATAGAAAGGCACTATTTCCCAACGGAGCGCTGGGCCCTCCCAGGCTGAGGAAAACTCACCTGGCGAGGCTGTGAGGGCCATCACACCATAGTATGAAAAAGCACTGGCTTCAAACTTCATACCTTCTTTCCCAGCTTCTACTTCCACTTTCCCCTGTGAGAAGAAAAGGGAGGCATTTTCAGTCCAAGCACAGGCATGTTTGCAAAACCTAGGCAAGATTCTATCCTGTCTCAGGTTTTCTCTGAATTCCTTTCCCGACAAGCCCAAGGGAGGCAGGCCTCAGACCATCTTCCCCACTTAGAGGAGAGGGTGCATTCACCGTAAATATGAAAACTAGATTTAGCCCTGGCCGGTGTGGCTCAGTGGCCTGAGTGCCAGCCTGTGAACTGAAGGGTCACCGATTTGATTCCCAGTCAGGACATGTGTCTGGGTTGTGGGCCAGGTCCCCAGTTGGGGGCATGCAAGGAGGCAACCAGTTGATGTATTTCTTATACATTGATATTTCTCTCCCTCTCTTTCTCCCTTCCTTTCCCTCTCTCTAAAAACAAATAAATAAAATCTTAAAAAAAAAAAAAAAAAAAGCTACCGCTGCAGATACTTTTAAAAAAGAAGAGAAAACTAGATTTGGCTGGGGACGCAGAGATGACAGGAACAATGCGGTGTTTCGTTTCTTTAGGCCACTTGCCATTTTCCCGCATCTTCAGTCTGTGGCTCCTCAGGAGCTGTCCCAGTGACACAGAGATGATGTCTTGCTCCATCAGTGGGACAGACACTGAGAAGATGCTCAGTGATGGTCACCCAAGCTGTCCTGTAGGAGGCCGACTGGAGCAGTCAGGGTCAAGGGTCAATGTGGTTTGTGGCCATGCACAGACAGGACTAAACTGGCTCCCAGGGGCGGAGCTCTTGTCTCACTAGCAGGTCCCCTAACCAACCAAGCCGACCACCTTCAGGCCAATCCCTTGCCACCCAGACTCCCCAGAGGCCCTGCGATGCCGGGTACTTTCTCCTCACTGCTTGGAAAAGCACCTTAAGAAAGTTTCCCTCCATCAGGACAAAACCTCTCCTGAGGTTTTCCCTTTCCATAACAACTTGTCCACAACTCCTCCTTCACTCTATCAGTTCCCCTGGGACCCACTGACTACGCCTTCCTTACTCATCCCTACAGCTTTAGGGTCCGCCGCAATCCGTTCACGGGAGATGTTCAACGTATTTTTCTGGGCTGCTGCAATACCCTAGTAAGTGAGCTGCACTTCCAGATTTCCAAGCCAAGGGTCAGAACAGATCTCATGGCCTCTCAGTGACAGGGCATTTTCATGGTGCATCCTTCATGGTGGGCAAACAAAAATTAAGCTATAAGCCATGGCCAGTGTGGCTCAGGTGGTTGGGCATTATCCTGCAAAGTGAAAGGTCACTGGTTCGATTCCCGGTCCAGGCACGTGCCTGAGTTGCAGGTTCAGTCCCCCGTTGGGGTGAGTGCGCAAAGTAACTGATTGATGTTTCTCTCTCACATCAGTGTTTCTCTCCCTTTGTCCCTCCCTTCCCATCTCTCTAAAAATAAATAAATTCTTTAAAAAAATTTAAGCTACCTTTACTGAAGTTAAGGAACTGTGCGAACAATTCAGAGTGCTTTGATTAACTCATCTAATGCTCACTGCTCTATGAAGCAGACACAATGAGCCCCCTCAGGAGTGAGGCACAGAAAGATTAAGCTACCGAAGGACAAGCCCTGAACCAAGCTGCTACACTGTGCCACCAGGGCAAACTCTTATTTTGACCACTCCCGATTATTCTATACTAAATTCCAAATTATGATAGACTTCCCTCAATCACTTCAGAAAACTATCCGTTGTCTCTCTCTTAGGTTTTCCTTCACTCAGTGGGTATATTAGTTTTACCAATCCCCAACCAAATTCTTTTGCTACAAGAAAGGAAGTGAAAACTTCACCCATAATTGAAATCAACCTGCAAATAGGTGCTGGACACGCAGCCATGCAGGGTCCTTGAGTAGATGCTGTGGGAAGACACTCCTTGCCCTTACAGTCCAGGAGGGAGGTGAGAGTACGTGAAACTCAGTGATACAAAGCAGTAAAGTTCTACATGAGGAAAAAGACAATTAAAATATAAAGAATTCAGGGAAAAGGCCCTGGCTGGTGTGGCTCAGTGGTTGAGTGCCAGCCTCGGACCAAAGGGTCACTGGTTCAATTCCCGGTCAGGGCACCTGCCTGGGTTATGGGCCAGGTCCCCAGAAGGGGGCACCTGAGAGGCCACCACGCACTGATGTTTCTCTCTTTCTCTTTCTCCCTCCCTTCCTCTCTCTAAAAAATAAATAAAAGCTTTTATTAAAAATAAAAAAATAATAATTCAGAGAAAAAAATTACTTCCTCTTCTTATATAAAGACAATTTTATACAGGAAGGCAATATCTAAGGAGGAGGAGGATTTGACTGAGCCAAGAGAAGGGGGCAGCGTGGAGGAAGGCAGAGGTGGGTGACAGCAGACTGCCAAGCCCGCTGGGTCTGTGCAGGCACACGGGCAGGGCGGGTCTGGAAAAGCAGTTTGGAGAGATCAGACTAGGAAGCTCCTTGAATGACAGGGTGATAGGTCAAGTTCTTGAAGAGAGGAATACGGTTTCAGGAAGATCAAGTCTAGCCTTACATGGAGTGGTAACTACAGGACTGGAAAAAGATCAGTATGGATAAGGAATCAACGTAATTTGGTGAAACCACCAAAGGGTAAGGGAGAGAAGGGGACTCAATGACCACAACAGAAGTTTGCTCTGAGTAAAGGGGACACGGGACACCCTGCATGGAGATGGCAAAGCTGGGAAGGGGCAGCACCGTGGTGGGGCCAGGAGGAGAGGACAGATTCCCCTTAAAAACATGGCCTTAGGAAGTCCATCAGAAAGGCCACAGTGAAGAATGAAGGTCGGGAGAAAGGTCAGACCTGGAGGTGCAGATCTGAGAGAGGATAAGAGAAGGCACTAACTGGAAAGAGGAAAGGACCGGGCTGCACGCAGCCCATGACCAAGGGCAAGAGGAGAAACAGAAACCGCTAGGGGACCCAAGGACAAACCAGACGAAAGGAGGACCAGACAGCTGCGCTGCCACAGAGACTAGGAGAGCAAGAACCTCACACAGCAGAGGAGGGTCCGAGTCCGGCTGGGAGAGTCACTGGTGGTCATCAGGACGGGTGCCCTGAAGAAGTCAGAGTGCAGGGGACAGAGGAACAGGCCGGAGAGAGCACAGGCAGCGGGTCCGCAAGGACAGACACGGCACCAGGTGAGGGGCGGCCTGGAGCGCCGCTGAAGGCTGTTCGGGCCCAGGGAGCCCAGGGCCCACAGGACGGCAGCGGGGAAGGAAGCGTGCGGGGAGAACAGGAGGTGCTTACGGGAGCCAGAGCCAAAGGCTGGTGGGAAAGAGCGGGATGCGGGGCTGAGGGGCTGCCCTCGGAGGGGCAGGCCCCTAGGAGTGGAGCTGCAGGACCATCTTGTAACCTGAATTTCTACGCAGGAAGCCAGGAGCCTCATGAGCACAACCGAGCCTCATGAGCACTTCCACCCGTATGGAGCTCCAGGGGACCGGGACCACTTGCTTTGTAAGTCCCAGGGCCTTCTGTGCTCTGCGTCCCTGCGAATGGGTGTCGGCGCACTTTTTTTTTTTTAAATGATCAAGTGTCAGAACCAACAGGGCAGCAGTAACTCCCCAGAAGAGACTGCACGGCACCACCTGGTCTCCCTCTTGGGGACAACAGTTCCCGGGCCTACTCAGGACTCCTGTGCTTGGACCCTCTGCTGGGGAAACAGAAGCAGAGTCCCTTGCTGTGAGCTGGAAACACTGGGGATTTAAAAAGCAAGCAACACCACAACAAAAAGCAAAACCGGTGTCTGCTGCTTCTCCCAGGCATCCTGGCTGAATGCATGCAGCTGGGGGTTGGGGGGGGGGCCTGGCAGCAAGGCTTCTGTGTGGTTCTCTCTCTGGGGGATTCCACCGGGCAGCCCAGCTCTGGACCTTCTGTCAGCCCGTCGCTCACGGAGGCCCGCGGTCCGGGCTGCTGTGAGCCCGTTCATTCAGTGAGGGGAGGGTGCCGTGCAAAGCCCCCGAGCTCTGACCGGTCTCTCCTCTGCAGGCGCCCAAGCAGGGGGGCATCGACTGCCTTCCTCCTGGGCTCCAGAACAGCGATTTTCAGCCTTTTTCATCTCACAGCACACATAAACTAGTTAGTAAAACCTGCAGCACACCAAGAAAATATATATATTTTTGCCAATCTCACAAAAAAATAGGTATAACTTTGATTCATTCCCATCAGACGGCCACTACTGTGCTAGCTGTTAGGATTTTGTTACTTGACAATCAAAGGGAAAAGAGGTCGGTGCCCCGACTAAATATCAGATACTAGAAATTCCTGCGCAGACCGGCGGGAAATCGCTGGTCCAGGGCCACCGAGCCACAGGACAGACACAGCGGCCGGCGGCCCCTCGGTCTCTGCATTCGAAGAACTAGGAAGACACACCTCCACCCACCATACTGGAGACAGAGAGAGGGTGGCCAAGTTTTTAGTTCATAAAACATACTTTAAGAAACAGAGCTGTCTGCTGTTACCATCACTTCATAAAAGATCAGACATTTTAACCCTAAAATATACAATTTCAGGATAACTGACAGGTTTTTAAACTGCATATGTATAGCTGTGTGAAGAACTCACCGCAGCTGTCTTCATTTTTCTTGTGAAAAGTCTGTCAAGTATCAGCATTTAGGGACCGCTGCACTAGACTAATTAGACTAATTTACTTCCTTTATAAAACTGCAACAGACTAAAGGGTTTCTGAGGTTCTTTTTTCACCTCTAACACTCTGTGACTCTACAGTTCCCAAACTGTCCAGCCCTACACCCTTCTCTCCAGGAGTGAAGCTCTTCCGCAGGCAAGTGCAGAAGCACCCAGGAAACACACGTTCTATTCACACACGCGTGCCGACGGCTCCCAAAGAGACCACCTTCACACAGGTCCACCCGGGCACAGAGTAGGCCCCCCCGGGGAAAGGGCCTGCCTGCTCAAGATCAATCAGGGGCCTTCTCAAATAATAACTTTTTCTGTATAAGGAAGGCACTACATATCATTTTTACTTTTGAACTATCCACAAGTTTACTCTAGCAGATCACCAAAAAAAAATATCAGGACAGGACAGATGGGCCCCCGCGGGGAGCCAGGGCAGCGTGCTGGCAAACTGACAGCGAGGAAGAAGGCCGCACCGCCCCAGGCAAAGCTGGCTTCCTGAGTGACGCTGCCGTCACAGAACCCCGCCTTTCTTTGGGGAAGGGACTAGGTGGGTAGCTCTTCTCAAAGTTTCTAAGCACAGGTGCCCGGGTTCAGGGTGGAAGCCCATGCTACCCTGGCTGGCAGCAACCACATCAGGGGACCAGCAGAGGCCATGGGCTCACGGCCCAGGGGAGACCAAACGTGTCACCAGATACCATCCGCTGAGCATCTCCTTGGACTCCTGCTCACTCTTGAGTCTTCTGTTCTGTCTTTAAATCACCACCACGAAGCACTAGTGGGGCACGACACCTGGAAGGAGGGAACTGAACGCCAGGGGCACAAGCACCAGGGCGTGGTGGTCGGTGCTGGCCAGCTGTCCCGGTCGGAGGGAAGCACGGCCCGAAGAGGTCTGTCAGTTAGACCCGGGGCTTGCAGGTGTAGTCCTGGGACTCTGCAAGTTTGCTTCATACATGTTTAAATGTTTTAAAAATCTGATGGTCAAAAATTAATTTACATGTGTTTTGGACCATCTGGTTGACCATTCTAACCAAGTGCGCCCAGCAGAGGCCAGGGCCAGCATCTGCCGGCTGTTCCCGTGCACGCGGCCACGCCAAGAGCCGCTATGGGCACCACCGTGGCTGGCGGAGCCTCACCCTCGCCCCTCCCTTGGCTGGGCGCCGGGGAGAACCGCGGCACCTCAGACGCCACCCAGACAGTGCGGAATCGCGGTTTGCGTTCACCAAGAGCCCCAAGTGATTCTGACGCCCAATAAAGTATGAGAAGCACTGAGCTGAAGACAAGGGAACAGAGGAAAACTAAACATATAATAATTCAGTTATATCCAGTGGAGGCCAACTACCAGCACCACATATTGTACAAACATTCAAAACAGCTCCAACGAGCAGAGGGCTGGAGGGAGCAGCCAGCACTGGGCACACAGACGCCCAGCAGCGCCTGCACCGGGGCTCCCTCCCAAGTGTCAGCACCGGGACCGCTGGGGCTTTCCTACCAGCCAAATGCCATCTACGCATTTAGAACATAGTAATATTCATTGCAAATTTATTTTGGTTTATAGCTGTATGTAAGAGTTCTAAGCAAAAGGAGTTTATATCAAGTTTTATATTTAATTAGAATTTTAAAAATTGGGTCCACGGCTCAGCCAGTGTGGCTCAGTTGGTTGGAACATCATCCCTGTGAACCAAAAGGTCACGGGTTCAATTCCTAGTCAGAGCACATAGCTAGGTTGCAGGTTCTGTTCCTGGTCAGGTGCGTACAAGAGGCGACCGATCAATGCTTCTCTCTCACATCGATGTTTTTCTCTCTACCTTTCTCTCTCAAATCCCCACCCCCACCCCTCCCCTCTCTCTAAAATCAATCAGCATTTCCTCAGGTAAGGATAAAAAAAATTTAAAAATGGGTCAACGCTGGGTATCCAAGCAGTCTTTTTCTTTAAAATAGGTGCTATTTGTTCTTGACTCAGGATTAAGCATCCATCAGTCACTGGGACACAGACTCTGCAAAACTTAGAAACTCGTGGAGCTCTGGTACTGAGGGCTGAAACTCCTCTCCAGCGGCAGGCAGCCCGGCGCTCGGTGCTGTCAGGGCTGTGTGAGGGCTGAGGCGCTCCTTGCTGCCTCCACGAAGGACAGACTTCACTCCCAGGGACAAGTCCCCTCGAGTCCGCAGCAGGGGTCTCGGGACAGAGCGCGGACAGGGCACTTGAACAGCAACAACGGATCTCAGGTGCAAAGTCAGCAAGAAAAAGCAGCGCCCCAGGAAAAACGGGGTCTGTTCTGTCGGCGAGATCATCGTCAAAGAAAACACCTATTCCTTTTGTTCCCTATTATTCTTTTTTTTTTTTATTTTTTTTTAAATTTTATTTATTTTTAGAGAGAGGGGAAGGGAGGGAGAAAGAGAGGGAGAGAAACAGCAATGTATGGTTGCTCCTCACGTGGCCCGCACTGGGGACCTGGCCCGCAACCCAGGCATGTGCCCTGACTGGGAGTCAAACAGGCGACCCTTTGGTTTGCAGCCTGCGCTCAATCCACTGAGCTACACCAGCCAGGGCCCTATTATCCTTTATATTCACCAATGTCATAATCTGGTTATATGCTATGGAAGAGTTTATCTTATAAAATCCCCATGACATCATCAGCTCAACAGATCAGAAACCCTGTCACATCTGTATAAATACACACACGACAGAGTCATTCCAACAGAGGTACAGATACATAAATGCCTTGTCAAAAATACCTATATATTAAGAGATTTACTTGTAAATGGACAGGGATTATGAGGTCCTCTTCCATAAAATCTATTTTTTAGATCCATCAGCCAGAAAATAGCTTTCTTATATACCCACAGAGCATTACTGAATCACAACTTCATAAATTCTAACTATATAAAAATTGACAATTTAAAGCCTCACAGTTTCTAATATTACTGCTGAAATTCACTATGCCAGTCCTCCAAAACTGTCCTGAATAACCACTTTTAGATTGACTTTAGAGACAGAGGAAGGGAGACGTGGGGAGTGGGGGAGGGGGGACAGATGGAGACAGAGACACGGATTTGCTGTCCCACCGACTCCGCACTCATGGGCTGATCCGTATCCGCGCCCTGGAGTTGGACCCCGCAACCTCGACCTATCGGGACGATGCTCTAACAACTGAACTGCCCGGTCAGGGCCTAAATAACCGTTTTTAAATGTGATTCAAAGTTTCTCTAGCTTTGAGGAATGCTCCCATCCAGCTTTTATGAGAAACAAACACTTCAGCCCCTCACTGCAGTAAATAAATTCTCCACAGCCCTGCAGAGCTCCAACCTAGTCTATCTCCGTAAGAGAAAGCCGCGGCCTTGGCGAGGCGGCTCGGCTGGTCGGAGCGTCATCCCGCGCACTGAATCCCCAGCTGGGGCACATGTGGGAGGCAACCAACTGATGTTTCCCCCCACCGCTCTCCCTTTCTCTCTAAAATCAATAAACATATCCATGAATGAAGTTTTTTTTTAAAAAGTGCAATTTAGGGCGGAATGAACTGAGGTTAGAAGAATCAGGCAGTGAGCCAGAAAAGCCCGACAACAGGAGCGCCAAGACGGCCGGTCTGGAAGTGGCCCGTGACCAGTTCATCAGGGGCTTTGCTGGGGTTCCTCACTCCGCTCCCAGAGCCACAGCCTGTCCACACAGTGGCATCAGCGCAAACCCGAGACGGCACTCCCCAGAGCTCCTGACACCTAGGTCTCTGACAAGAGTTGCTTTCGAATGAAAAGAACCTTCTTGTTTCAGTTAGAAAATCGGGACCCTGCTGGACTCATATAAAGGTGAGCGCACATCAAATATCGCACTAATCACACTCTTATAATGATGCCCCCAATCAGTATCTTGGAAGTCACCAAGAAACAGGAGAATGCTTACAGGGCTCATATTCTTGTATTGAAAGAAACTCAAGGTTTCCCGTAAAGTCAGTCGTCAATAAAGAGGTACAAGAAGTGGGTAAGACTAGCACTTTGTCCACTGTAACGTCCACCTCCGCCTCCATGCCAAGGACAGGGCTCTATTGAGTCAAACCGTGGTGTCATCACAAGGGCCTGCTGTGAACCTGGCACCCAGGCCCCCGGCGCGTTGGGCCTGGGCGGACCCTCCCGCCACGCCCGGTGGGCCGTGTCGGAGTGGGAATGAGTTACGTCATCGCTGCCAGGAGAGGCTCTGCTTAGGACCCTGGCTCCTCTGTAAAACAGTCTGGTTAGCACCCAGGAATAAAAACAATAATAAATGGATGATTTTGGTGGTGTTAAGAGAAGAGATAGAGTAGGATGTCCCCAGGAAACTGTAAGACCAAACCCTAATGAGGGGCGGGAAAACAAAAGAAGAGGACCCAAGAGAGACTCAAGAGAATTAAATGCCAAATGCCCCGCCAAACTCCCCCAAAGTCTCCACAAGGGCTATCGAATTCACCATTCTTCATCTGACTCGGGGTCCCAGCAAGCACTGAGTGCCCTTCAGTACTGGAAATTAAAGTAACTAACGACACTGCTTTACCTTGGAACTACTTTACAGACACGGAAACAGGGAGACGACGCGCTCCCTGTTAGACGGCTGCCCAGCAGTTAAGTCTGTAAGCCCTGACACCCATTCACCCGCACCGCAGCTCCGCAGAGCGTGAAGGACGGGCGCGCGGGGCGGTCACGCTACTGAATGACCCCTCTGACCTGCAGAACGAGCACGAAGTAGTCCACGGGCTTGTTGCGCTGGTAGAGGTAGTGTTCCGGGGCCTTCTTGTTCTTCTCGTCGAACTTCAGCTCCTGGATGACATTGGGGTGCTTTAGCAGCCTGAGAAGGATCTTCTCCGACATCTGGGATGGGCTAAATGCCTCTACTTCTACAGATACAAACACAACTTGACATTACACTTCAAATGGGCAGGAAAAGTTACATTCGTGATGAAAGTGTTTAGATAAGAATACTTGGAATCAAAGTGATACAATATGAATTAACGAGACTTCCGTTTGGTGATCCACTAGGGGGAAATTACCTGGGAGAAATCAGAAAATGCTGAATTTTCGTATTTGTTTCTTTAAATCTCTTCCTCTTCAACCTGTCACTGGTTTCCGTCCTCACAAAAACACCCTAATTTTCTGACTGACACAAACGAAACCCAACCAGAAGCAGGCTCCTGGCTGCCAGGAAGCCCTGCAACAGCCCAGCTGCCTGGGCTGTCCAACAGCAGCCGAAGGGGGAAGCGAAGGTCAGGAAGCGTCGCGGCGGGTTAGTGCCAGGCGCACCACGCGGGCCCCACGTCCCCTTCTCCCACTCCAATGCCCAGGACGGCCCGGGAACGGGGCCACGGAGAGACTCGGAGTAAAAGCACGGCACGTGCACACATCGACATGCACTCCAGCTTGCTCATTAAAAAAAAAAGTTATGTTGACCTATATTTACAAAGACATCAATTTTATTTAAAATAGAAACCAGAAACTGGGCTGTATGGTGTCTCAGAGGCAGAGTAGGGTAACATTCGTTTTAAATCTCAGTTCTTAAATGATGAACATTTTTCAGAATCAGAGAAGGAATAAACAAGTATGTTAAAGATAAGTTCATAAGTTAAAAAAATTCTTTAAATTATATATGGAAATTATAAAATCTGTACTAGCTTCTGTGCTTTTTTTTTTTGTAATAACAAAGTCAGAGAGTACATTGCAGAAATTTTGGAAAATACAGAAAAAGTTAAACAGGACAATAAAAAATTACCTATAAATCAACCACTTGTAACCACTCTGCACAATTGGTGGTGAGCATTTCTTCCCAGTGTCTGCCTGGGTGTGTGCGCCTGCGTATGAGTGTGCACATGCAAACACAACCATAGTCTTCCGTGCACAGTTTTACAGCCTGTTCCTCCTCGCTCTACGTTCAGTTACGAGCATGCTCCCATGTCATAACTATTATGTTGTGAGCATTTCCACGATCTGAAAGCATGATCTTAAAGACACGGGACACCTCTAACGCGGCTGCTGGCAGCCTCTTTCCGAACCAGTCTGAGTGCAGGGCACGCAGCTGACAGGCTCTGGCCGCCCGTCTCGGACACAGACGTCTTCGACAGGTCACTGGGTACTTTCAGACTTTCTCACCCTTCCCCTGGCCCACACAGCTCACCCTTCACCTAGACAGCCACTGGGGATGTGAGAGGGCTAGTCAGTCTCTCAAGTCCATTCAACCTTGACCTCTCTGGAGCAGTCAGTGCCGGCCAGGTTGGCGGTGTTAATAACGGTGCACATTTGCCTCCTGGAACGGGCCCAAGTTAACCATCTGATTTGAAGAGGCCATCAAGAAATCCATGTCCAAGTTCTTAGAATTTATGATTTCATTAAAACCATAAAAGATTTAATTTTAAAAATCTGCTTTTCTTCTTTGCAAATCATAGCACCTGTGTTACCACTGATATCCATCTGTTCTTCCAAGGCCAGCTGAAGAGAGAACTGACTCAACCGTCCAACGCACCGCGAGGTGTGTCGGGCTCGCACTGCCAGCCTGCTCCGCCAGCTGCCCTCCCAGGGACTCAGCTGGAAGCAGACGGCCTGGCCTACCGTTCACATGCAGTGTGGCACTGACATTTGTCCTTACCTTTCAGACCAATTTTAAGTTACTGGTCCACCCCTGGTAAATGTCTCAGAGAGTTCATGCCGACACTGAACATAGGAGAGGAGAGAATTTAAAAAGAAAAAAACAAAAAAAACAAAAAACAAAACACAAAAGTGGCATTACTTTCACCCCATTTCCCAGTTTCCACCCCAGCCCAGCCCAGTCAGCAGTGGGTGAGAAACACGCTCCAGGGTTGGCAGAGATTTCAAACGGTGATAAGCTGCACTTGCCTGTTGCTAGGAAACGGTGCATGGCCAAGAGAAGCTGTGGTGATATTTTAACCTTCATCTCGCTGTCTGTCTGCTTAAAGGCAGAAAAGTCTTGCTTTCTTTCACGATGGGCCACTTTCTTTTTCGTTCTGTTATCCGCTGAGGAAAGAGTAAGAAAAAAGTAAGGAAGTGCATTCCATTAGGTCAGGGCTCTTTCTGAACGAAAATAACCAAGTACTCTGGAAAGGCTAGGCTCTCCAGATTGTAGACGCTCTACGCACAAACACCGCCTGGAAAGAAGGAAGGGAGGATCCTCCTCAACTCAGAGCTGCACGGTAACGCAATCCAAAGTAAGTAACAGGCAACCTGGTCAGTAGCAACTACCAACATAGTTCATGAAGATCTCTGGAGCCTCACAGAACCTACAGGACCTCACAGCAACGGAGGACGTGGCCTGGAGCACACAGTCTCGTGCTGCTCAAGGTCACCACACCGCAGTAAAAAACAGTCGCTGTGCCACAGGAGACACCAGGGGAGTGTGCCTGCCTTCAAGAGGCTCCTAGCCTGTGCCCAAAGAAAAAACAAATACACAAGCAAAGTCTCTTAAGAAACAAACAAAAACACTTTCATAGAAGAGCATTTTATTTATTTTTTTTTTTTAAGATTTTATTTATTTATTTTCAGAGAGAGGAGAAGGGAGGGAGAAAGAGCAATGTATGATTGCCTCTCACATAGCCCTCACTGGGGACCTGGCCCGCAACCCAGGCATGTGCCCCGACTGGGAATCGAACCGGGGCCCTCTGGTTCCCAGCCCGCGCTCAATCCACTGAGCTACACCAGCCGGGCTCATAGAAGAGCATTTTAATAGTAACATCTGTTCACTACATTTCCACCCCAGACCGCGAGATCCTCAAGGTCAAGCAAATATGAAGAAAGTGATCTGGAACAAGGTCGGTAAACCTCCCCGGTAGAGGACTAGGCAGTAAATATTTCAGGCTCTGAAGACCATGTAGTCTCTGTTGCAACTTCTCAAGTCTTGTTTAGCGAAAGCAGCCATATGTGAATGAATGAGAATGGTTGCATTCCAATCAAACTTTATCACAGATACGAAATTTGAATTTCATAACATTTTCACATGTCACAAAACAATTCTCCTTTTGATTTTTTTTTCAACAATTTAAAAACTCTAAGCTTGTGAGCCATACAAAAGCAGGTAGCAGGCACTCACGGGCTATAGTTTGCCAACCCCTGATCTAGAAGGTCTAATGCAAAATCTTTTTTCAAGTATTTTTCTGGACCAAAAATGATCGAGGGAAAAACTAGGTTAGAGGCAAGGCCACACATGCTTGCTCTTTTTCCCAAGAATGAAAAGCCTGCACTACAATTTTGTGTCCATGGTGAAACAGATTGCTTACTAGGAATCTATTCCCTGGAAGAAGATTACAATTTATAATTTCTTCTATCTCAGATTCTTTTGAGAATCAGACAGTATAAATCCACACAAAATTTTAAAATGATTTTCTAATGGCAAAAGTCATCATCCCTGACCACCAATCTAAATCAATATACATGAAATCACCCTTATTGGTATGGCTCAGTGGGATGGGCATCTTCCCACAAACTAAAAGGTCACTGATTCGATTCCAGGTCAGGGCACATGCCTGGGTTGTGGGCCAGATCCTGTTTGGAGGCGTGTGAGAGGCAACCAATCAATGTTTCTCTCCCTCTCTTTCTCACTCTCTAAAAATAAATAAATATCATCTTTTTTTTAATGAATATGCATGAAACCACAAGCTCAGCATCTCATATCAGTAAGTTACATTAGGCAACACTTCTGTATGACATCAGTCTAACCAAGGTTTGAAAGCAGTTAACTGAAGCACAAACATAAGACCTCATTAATGTCTGAATTATCTTTCTTATGATGAACACCGCCCCTGGGAAAACACGTTAAGTATACAGACACACTTGGTATCAAAGAGTCACAGTGAGGAACAATGAAAAGAATGTAGACACATACAATATTCTCTACCATGAGACCTCTAACTATTCTCCAAGGGTCAGAAGGATAAACCACACGGAAACTGGTGTTTTTTAAGAACACTACACAGATGTGAGGGGAAAAATAAGATACATTTCAGAAGCAGATCATTGGCTAATATAAAATTTATTCTTTTAAGGGTACATAGAAGACTCTCTCAATTTTAAAATAAGGGATATTCATTCTGGCTGGTGTGGCTCAGTGGATTTGAGTGCCGGCCTGTGAACCAAAGGGTCACCAGTTCAATTCGAAGTCAGGGCACACGCCTGGGTTGTGGGTCAGGTGCCCAGAAGGGGGCACGCAAGAGGCAACCACACACTGATGTGCCTTTCTCCTTCCCTTCCCCTCTCTCTAAAGACAAATAAATAAAATCTTTAAAAAATAAAATACGGGACATCCCCTTTTAGTGGAACCGAATAAAATCACTCTGCTTTGAGCAAGGCAGGGTTTGTCCTGAGTGCCCCAGGCCATTTGAAGAATCCATTTCCCACCTCCAAATCATGTTTTAAAAGCCTAACAGGACAAACAAACCCCAAGTGCTCTTCCTCTATCCCATCTTTGAGACCCCAAACATCTCAAGCCTTGGCCATCTTTGGCATTTTGGAATCTTGAAAGAATCTTACTTAGCTAAGAGTGAGGCTAAGGAAGATTTAAGCTCCACAGTCCGACGATCCAGTTGTAGACTTAAGTAGGACAGGTTCAGGTTCAATGCTCGGTCCAGGATCTGGCCTACTCCTGGGCAAACAGGTGCGGATACCCCCATCCTCTCCCCTCCCTTGATCCAAGCCGCTCTCACCCCAGCCCCAGAGAAGGCAGAGAAGCAGAAAAGGAAAAACACCTTTTTAAAGATTTTATATATTTATTTCTTTTCAGATAGAAGGGGAGGGAGAGAGAGGGTGAGAGAAACATCCATGTGCCTCTCACACACCCTCAACTGAGGACCAGGCCCATAACCCAGGCATGTGCCCCAAGCGGGATCGAACCACTGAACTTTTGGTTCACAGGCTGGTGCTCAATCCACTGAGCCACAGCAGCCAGGGCAGGAAAACACATTTTTATTATGTGTCCCACCCTGGCCCGCCTCCTGTACCCCACACCTCACCACCACTGCCCCCACAAAACTACACTTGCAAACTCCACCTCTACCCTGATCCTAGGAGCAAGAAAATTTAAACAGCTGTTATCATCCATTTAACAGATCCCTGCCACTTTTTAAGTACTTGAATTGTGACCTTTAGTAGAAACAGAAGTTTATCTGAAAATAATTTACCTAATTGTGCAAAATGGAGTTTTCTGGTCAGGACAAGCGGTGCCCAGATCAATGGTTAGGAGAGGCTGGCTTTTTAACACACACACACACACACACACACACACTCTCTCTCTCTCTCTCTCTCTCTCTCTCTCTGTCTCTGCCAGCTGACATCGCAGGACCTGCCCGCTCCCCTCTGGTGAACGGCCGGGACAGCAGGGTGGGCTGCACACAGAGTGCACGGTCAGAGACCAGTGCGGAGACACCTGGAGAGACGTCAGATGGCTCACAACCAACATGGCCACAAAAGCAAAGGTTTGGGGAAATGACACTCAGGCAATGCTACTCACTGTATAAATCTGTTTCATCTAGAATCTCAGATTTGATGATTTCTTCAATCACATCTTCTAAGGTGACAATTCCCAGAACTTCATAAAACGGGTCCCCCTCTCCCTCATTGTTTACTCGCTGCACAATAGCCAGGTGAGATTTACCTTTAAAGAAAAAAAAACAAAGGTCAAGAGGTAAGTTTCTGAATTTCCTGAATAAAGTCTTAGGGATGATCATGGAGAAAACGGCAGCGGCAAACACAGACGCCAGATGATCGAAGTCTGCACTTGAGCGTGTAAACTGGTAAGGAGTCACCACGGATGGGAAAGCTCCCGGGGCCACCCAGAGCAAGACCGGTCAAGCCAGCGGCGACCACCTTCCCCACGCGCTGCGCGGCTCCCACGTCGCCCTTTGCTCCCGATGGAATGGTCTTCGGTAACTCGGCTCTTCCCGTGGGACCTTTCAGCAACTGGCACTTTCCTTTAGGAGGGCGGTTCTCACCGTGGGGTCCGGGGACCCCTAAGGACACACAGGCCCCTCTTAGGGAAGCTCTGTGAAGCCGAACTGTCGGGGTTCGAACCGAGGGCCACGGGAGCCTGAGCGCACCTCGGCACAGCGGCGCGGACGCACTCGCGTCACTGGGGTCTCCACACCTAGTAAAAAAAGGGGAGGGGGGCCTGTTTCTCTTAAGAATGCCCTTCACGAGGCAGTAACGTTTTTAATTTCATTACATCTTGACCCCCAAGCACCTGTCTGGGAATACTCTACGTGACCCCAGGGGAGGGCCATGAGCCACTTCTGCGGCGTGGGGAGCAAAAGCACGTGTGCCCCGGACTCTGGCCGCTCTTTCCGCTGGGCAGCGGTGTGCCTGAGCGAGTAACTACCAGGCAAACCACGGTGTCCGGACTTAGTGGCAGACGCTTCCCTAGAAACGAAGGAAAGGAGCCCGTCACACTCGCCGTAAAGTTCCTCGTTTCTCCCTTTCCCCGATTTTCGTCTCGGGAAGCAAGTCACTAGCCCCGCTCAGGGTGGGTGACGGGTAGGAATTAAACTCTGCTTCCTGGAGTGGGGTAGGATCTAACTAGCTTATTCAGAATTCTTTGTCAGGAAGAACTCAAACCAAAGGATTTTAATGTAACTGCACCCAAAGCCTACCGGTGTAGTTTGATTCTCCATTGCAACAAACCTTTAAAGAAAGTGGAAGACTAAGAAAGTGGAAACAAGCAACAAACCTTTAAGAAACGATCACTTATGGAGTTTTGGTGTAGTATCAAAAGAGAATATCTACGGTTATCCAGAAAGACTACTAAGATTGAACCCCTTTTCCAAATACATTCTGTGTGAGGCCAGATTTTCTACACACACTTCAACTAAAACAGTCTACTGCACAGACTAAATGCAGAAAAGAATCCAGTTGCCATCCAATTAGCTACATAATAAAGACATTTGCAAAAAAAGGTAAAATAATAACACTTCTTAATATTTTTGTTTTGGACAATAGTGATGTTTAAGTTAAATGTTTTTTTTCAAGCACTTTTTTTTAAAGATTTTATTTATTTTTAGACAGAAGGGAATGGAGGGAGAAAGAGATGGGGAACAACATCAATGTGTGGTTTGCATCTCATGTGGCCCCCTTGGGGACCTGACCTATAACCCAGGCATGTGCCCTGACTAGGAATCGAACTGGTGACCCTTTGGTTGGCAGCCTGCACTCAATCCACTGAGCTACACCAGCCAGGGCAGTTAAATGTTATTTAGGTTAGCATAAAATGGATTTATTATTGTCCTTTCAAAATGATGTCCTGGCTGGTGTGGCTCAGTTGGTTGGACATCGTTCAGCAAACCAGAAGGTTGTGGGTTCGATTCCCAGTCAGGGCACATGCCTGGGTTGTAGGTTTGGTCTGCAGTCAGGGCACATATGAGGAGCAGCCGATCGATGTTTCTCTCTCACATTGATGTTTCTCTCCCTATCTTTCTCCCTCCCTTCTCCTCTCTGTAAAATCAGTACATATGTCCTCGAGTGAGGATTAAAAGATAATAAATACAAAATGAATTAATAGGCCCTGGCTGAGTAGCTCAGTTGGTTAAGAGTATCCTCTCAATAGGCCAAGGTCACAGGTTCGATCCCTGGTCAAGGCACATACAAGAAACAACCAATGAATGCATAAGTAAGTGGAAAAACAAATTGATGTTTCTCTCTCTCTCTCTAAAAAAGAAAGAAGAAAAAAGAAGAGAAAATTAATTAAATGTGAATTTCTCAGGTTTAATTTCAAACACTATAAATACCAAACGGCATAACCCACAGGAAGAACACGTGCTCTAAGTTGAACAGTCCTGGATTTGAACTCCAACACTGCCCCTTAATTAGCCATTACTGGCTGTGTGTTCATGAGCAAACTACATAACTGTTCTGAGCCTTAGTCTCCCCGCCTCCAAAACCAGGCTCATAATAATTAATGCCGGTGGGATTATTGTGAATTTCAGAGATATAATGTTAGCATCTAAAACAAAGACAGTGCCTGGGATCCATGGGGTGATCAATAAATGGTAACTCCTATTAATTGATTAATATTCTTCAATTATAAGGCATCATCAATTTACTACCAGCTTAGGCAGAGAAAAGAAAAACACTACATTAAATATACACTGTGATTAAAAGGCACACTTCAATTTCAGAAAGATCTTTTAAAACATTAAACTTGTCTTTCACACAAATATTGGTGTTCCCAGTACAAAGTATGTGAGGCATCTGAAATACATCCTTAAAGTAAGCCAAGTAGACATAGTATAGAAATTTCAATATCAGTTAACATGTATATTGTTTTTTTTTAAATCATAGGATGGGTTTTTTGGGGGTCAGGGTGGGGGAGGCAGTGTTTTAAATAACATTTACTTAAAACTGCGAGTTGCTCCAGTTCACTCAGATACAACCAGGTAAAGGGAAATACTCCCTGAAGGCCAGGTCTGACTGCGTTCCCAGCACTCACTCAGAAACCGCCCGGGGTTCCGTCGGGCTGTTGGCCCTTTCCCGCTTTGGCTCAGACCCCTTTCGAGGCAACCGTGTCTGGAAGCCTAGAAGGTTAGACTGCTAGACAATTAGGCATCCTAACAATTTTCATCCTTAGCACGTTCATGCCTAAAGAATGAAAATATTTTCAGTAAATGAGACTGAGAGCAAAACTTATCAGCCACAGATATAAACACGGCTCATCCGGTCAAGTCAATTCTTGTTTCGTCAATTCAGTCTGGTCAGTTTCTCACATCTGCTTTCCCAAGAACCCAAACATAAGCAGTTAAAAATTCTTGGTCAATGCTGTCTGTCGAAAGTTAAATTCTTTTGCTATTCCCAGCTTGTGATCATTTAAAAGGAATTTTCCAAAGCAAGGTCTAATATTAGACTCAAATGAAGTTTCCATTCCACTGAGGCGCTATTCTCACCAAAGTAACTACCGCATAATCAGATTGTCTTGGAGCAATTCGTTTAAATGCAGATGGACATACTTGAAATACCAGCTCGATAGCACCAACAGATCCGACTGGAAAGGGCCTTACTCTAGGGGAAATTGTTCTTGTGCAGTAGGCTTCTTAGACTAAAAATTAAATTTTCTTTGGGGCTTCTTTTCACACCCCACCTCCAATGCTGAAACTCCTGCATCTGTCCCAGAGCCCATTCTTTTAGATTTTGAATTCCTGGTGAGAAGTCCTGTTTTCTGAACCTTCTTTTTGGTAAACAGTACAAAAAAAAAAAAAGACAACCCTCTTCACTAATCACGCTTTTGGAGACTGGCAATACAATGCACCTACCCCCCACTGAATCACTCCCTGCAGGGAGTTCCGCCTTCAGCCTCATCAATGGAGCAATCAAGAGGAAAATGCAAACAAGTTGTCAATATGGAAATTTTAAAACCTCAAATAGCATCCTTCTTAACCTGAGCACTGGAGGGATTAAGTCAGGATTGAAAGCAGAAAAGCAATTTTGGGGAAACTAACAAGAGACCAAGCCAAAAAAACAAAAAACACTTTATTAACTGGTGGATTCTTAACTTCTAAAGAGAAGAATGAAAATATAGCAATCAGTACAATACACAATGACAGACACTTTATAACACAAACCTTTAAACATATGTAAATTAAGCAAACTTGATAAACTGCATATAGGAGAAACAGAGCAGACACGGCGGTCAGTTAGGGCTTGCAGGGAGCCCTTCCCGGTTAGCTGCAAGAGTTCTTGCAGAATTCCAGTCGCTCTGAACCGTCTTAGGAATGGAGGAAAAGGGGATCCCGCAGAGAATCAAAGCAAGCCTGTTTTCAGAGTACGGGCCGTATGGATACATCTCCATTCAAATTTAGAATCACAAGCAAGTTAAGATGAAATGATAACCTCGGGTGATCATTTTTCTACAACTGCTGTGTGCCCACGGCAGGGCACTTACACAGATGGACTCAGACGGACACGTCTTCATTGTGAGGTGAACTGAGTAACTCAAATGATCTATAACCAGTAAACGTGGGATCAAATTTCTGCCTCCGGTTGCTGCCACTGCTCCTAAATCGGAGTTTATTTGCATGTCTTCTCTGGATTGGTGAAGCAGCCCACGTGGGAGCGGCCGCCACATTTGCATCTTTTCACCTTACCACAAGGTGAGGCTCAAATTCTGAATGACAGATACCATTTGTATGTTGATGGATTAACCTACTGGACGGTGATCAGGCTGACAAAGGGCACTGGGAACTGTGAAAAATATGGACTCATCTGTATCACACAAGTCTGATGTCAATGAAGTGAAATGGAACAGCAAGCGGATGAACTGAAATGGCCCAGGAAGAAAGCCAGGAAGGAAGATGAAGTAGAATGGAATTAGGAACGACTTGACACAGCTGTGCTAATAAAAAGTGGCATGCAGCAGTCAGAAAGACCTAATAATGTGACCACAAGGCAGAGTCCTTAGGGTCTTAAAGTGCCACTCAAAAAGCAGCAAGAAAACAGAAGATTCAATAATGGAAACTCAAGCAAAACATTTCATAGCCGCCATTACTCCAGGGGGCGCCGTCGGCAGAGTGCAAGGCCACGAGGGGCCGTCACTAACCGAGGGTGGGGCAAAGGAAGCACTTGATATGCCTTTGTTTTTAAAGGATTCCCAGTTTATCTAATACAAATTATAATAATTCAACAAGTAAACCAATTAAGTTTGTAAAAGAGAGCTCTACAGAAGTAGTAATAAAAGAAGAAAATGCTCTGCGTGTCAGAATTTAGGTCCCACATAACTGAAACAAGATTGGATAGAGGATTTTTTTTTAAATTAATCTTTATTATATATTTTTTCCATTACCATTTAGTTCCCTTATGCCCCCTACCCTCAAGCAATCACCACACTGATGTCCATGTGGAGGGTATATTACCTATCCTGTATCCACCAGTGTAAAAGAAATGTTTCTCTATTCTGCATTTGATCCAATTCGAGAGATTTCCCCACTCAGCCTTCTCCTGCCTCCTTAATCTACCCCAGATGAATTTCAAGGAACCATCCTTATGGTTCCTCCCTTGATTCCAACGTATAAAATAAGCTGCAAAAGTGCCCATTCTCTGGAGCATTTTCTCAATCCATTGAGATTTTGCTTCTGGGCATGTCCTCAAATTTTGGCTCAAATAAACCTCATAAAACTTTTGTATCGGCTGGACGTTCAATGAACTCTAGACCCGCAAATTCACTCATTCATTCAGACACTCACCAGATGCCTAGTCTGTAAAAGGCTCACAACCCACGGAACAAAACAGAAAACTGGCTCACAAGGAACATGCTAGTGGGGGGAGACAAACACTAGGGAAACAGACAATAAAAAAGCATGTCCAACTGTGTAAAAGGTGCTGCAAGGAACAAAAAGGCAGGGGCGGAATTGCATTTAATAATAAAGTGACATTTGAACAAAGGTGAAGGGCACTGAGGAGACAAAAATGAAGCAGATCAGGGGCTGGAAAAAGTCAGGCAAAGCAAGGCGGCCCATGTGGCTGGAACAGAGGGGGCGGGAGGGAACAAGGATGGTGTGCAGATCACGGAACCATTAGAAAGACATTAGCTTTCACTCCGAAGTGGCAAGTCACTGAAAGGAGCCTCTGAGCTGAAGAGTGGCCGATCTGTATCAGGTTTTAAGAGAATCGCTCTGGCTACTGTGGAGAGAAAAGGCCTGGCAGCTGGTGGAGGAGGATGGCAGTGGGGAAGGGCTGCAGAAGCAGCGATCAGGGACATCCCACTGTTCTCCCAGTCACCCTCGTGACAGGTGACAGTGGCTTGGACTAGAGGTAAGAGTACAGGCGATGGGAAGTCCCAAGATTCTGGGTGTGCAGTCGGAGCCAACGGGTGCTGCAGATGGAGTGAACGTGGGGCAGAAGAGAAAGAGGAGAGTCACGGCTGACGCTAAGGCTTTCTGGCCTGGGCAACAGGAAGGACAGAGTTGCCACTTACCAAGAAAGACCGTGGAAGGCACATGTTTAGAAGGGGAAAAAATCAGCTCAGTTTTAGACAAGTTATGTGTGTGATGCCAAAGACACATCCCAGTAGAAATGTCATACAGGCAGTTACACACCTAAATCCAGAGCCCCAGAGAGTGAGAGAGATGGGGGCTACAGAGGGAAACTGCCGGAAACCAGGGAGGTCACCTTGGGGCGGGTGTGCACAGAGAAGGGGTCCACGCGCTGGGCCTGCCACATGCCAATGCCCCACGGGTCATGGAGTTGAGACACAACCAAAAGGGAGATGGGGAAGGGATGCCAGTGGGGTAAGGACAGAATAGAAGAGAGGGGAGCTCGGGAAGCCTAGCCGGGGGGCAGGGGAGACCACACAAACAAACCAAAACCCAAACTGTTTCAAGAAGTCAAAAGAGTCAAATGTAGCCAAAAGGTCATGACAGGTTATTCTGATGGCAAAAGATGCCCCAGATAAGAAAGGTCGGGGAGGAAGAATTTATTACCATAGAAGTGCCACGCCCAAGTTCCTGTCCACTGTGATTTCTGTGACAGCCCTTCCTGCTCCTGACAGGGAGACACAAACCGGCCTGCTTCTACCAGGCAGCTTTGCCCAGAGAGAAAAGGTCCATGTCATTAGGACAGAGTTTGGCTTGTCCTCTCCAAAATGACACCTCCCTCTTTCAGTTCCCACTTCTGAAAATGATACCATTAGATTTCCAGTCACCCATGCTTCAAACTCTGAGACCTGTTGCTTCTCTCCCTCATTTCTCTCCACACTGTTTTTTCTTCCTTTTTAATGAAGAATGAATACACACATACACACACAGTAAAGTACACGTGGGAAACCACCACCTAGAAGGACTACAGAACAATGGCCTACAGGGTGAATGAGCAGGAGGTGGGGGAGGGAGCCAGGAGCAGGGAATGGGGAACAGAGAGCGGTAAGAGAAGTGGCTGAGGAGGTTAAGCAGGCTGCAGGTCCCAAAGGCAAAGACAGCCTTCCTGTGGCCTCTCCAGTAGGAGCCCCTCTCCCCAACCTCGTCTATTTGTGGAGAGCAGGACCCTGAAGGACCCTGAAGGCAGACCACATGGTGATCCAGCAACATATCTCATGCTGAGTGGCAATACAGCCTCAGAACAAGGGAAGCAATTCTCCTCTATATCTAGCCATATCTGGAATATTATATTCAAGCCTGTATTTTATAGGAGGCAAACTGAGGAGATAGGACCGTCTAAGACATGTATGTAAACAATGTCACATAAGGAACAAATAAAAGGACACACATTTAGCTAGAAGAGAAACTGGGATGGGATGAGGCATGAGAGTAGCCTTCAAATCTCTGAAATGAAAAGCAATCATTTGGTTCTTAGGACCTCTCACCTAGCAACTTGCCACCTGCACACTTACACCTACACACTTGTGCTCGATGGACCACAGGTTGATGGCCTTCCTGATGGCCCGGGAACTCCACGCTGACTACTCCACATCCCCAGCCCCCACCAAGTCTAGTCTCTTTCCTACTCCTAAATACACAAAGGTAAAACTTACTAAAGCACAACATACTCAAAATCACTCAGAAGTGTTCACTTCCTATCAACAACTGAATTAAAGAAACAACTTCTTAAAGGCCACCAGAATCCAGTGCCCAAACAGACCATCCTTCCATCTTTCGGTCTCTATGTGCCTCTCATGCTTTCACTGTCCAGCCAATCAAATGATTTGATTTTCTCCAATCATGATCTCCATGGTGTTGACTCATCCCTGCAGAACAGGTAGGAAGGAGCCCCCCTCTTGGGTGGAAAGGTCAGGAATCATGATGGCCCAGTCCCTTCACTCACTGCCCTAACCCAACCCACTGGGACGGCCTGCCACTGCCACATCCGGGCTCTGGGAGTGCCTAGGTCTCTACACCCACATTCCTCTTGACAATGGACAGGTCCTTTCCCTACTCATTTCCCTCTCAATTCAGCAGCTGCAACATCAAAAGAAAAATAAACACTGAACTATAAGCCACATCACACAAACACATGAAGCCATTTTCTCACAGAGTTTTGTAATGAATACGTGGGTGAGTTCTTATACATCCACGCCTGCAGGGTTCTGATGAACACAGTGACAGACCCAGCCCTACAGCATGAGGGCAACGGTTACATCTGCTTAAGGAGAAGCAACACAGTGTAATTCAGGGAGCGATCACCTTACTATTTCTGTCCTGTTTAAAGCTAAAATGAAAACAACAAACTTCATGGTTTTTTTTAAGTACTTATTTTACCTTACCATCTCCATCAGAGCTAAGTGCATTTTTTCCAATTGAATTTTCCCACCATAAAATAGACCAGAAAAATGTAACACAGAACCTAAAATAGTCCTATATAAACAATACAGGAGCATATATATAGAAGCACTTGCTGTATATAGAAATTACTGGTTTTAAGTGATGATAACAGTTGCTATTCTGGGAGACAAAAGCCCCTTTTTACCAAAAGGTTTACTACTTCCAAAAATTCCAATGGCCAACCAGTAAGTGGCAGCCCCAAATCTCCCTAACGGGACAGCGCCTCCCCTCCAGGCCCGTGGGAGTCAGCTCAGCTGTCCACGACCTCACTCCCAGTTAGGTCACGTCCGCCAGGAGGTTTCCTGGGGTGGAATATGGGACAATGGCTCCCTAAAAAATTAATTTTTTTGTAAGAGTAGGGGTTTTTTGATAACCCTACTCTTAAGATAACATTTCTTAACAGGACCATTTCCAGGGCAGAACCCTGAATTTATCTATTAATTTAGTAGACTATAATAGTTTTCAGGGAACAGGACTGCTGTTCCTTAGCTACTCACACTCTGAAATTAAGGAGACAAACATTCACTGAGATACTCAGCCTCTAAAGGACTCCCCCACCCCCAAGACAAGCACAGCAGATGCCTTCCTCAAAGGTGACTGACTTGCAGAGTCCCGGACACATGGCACAGAGCCCCCAGGAGGCTGAGCCTGCAGGCCAGGCTCCCCAGGGCTGCACCTGGGGGCAACCTCTCTCACTGTCTCAGGCTTTCTGCTACTTGCTATAAATACCTGGTTTTTAACATTTAAAATGAGTTTGTTTCCACCTTCCCATTCTCCCCACCCTGACCTTGCCATTCTTAACTGAAGTGTCTTATTCTACATCCCTAAAATAGAAATACCTGAAAAAGAGAAGAAAAAAAATCTTTTCAGACAGTTAATGTTTAAAAGACATATGTCTGTGGATATCTTTACAAGGTTATTTTATTGACTTCTGGCCAAGATGGAGGCACAGGTAGGCACGCTTCAACTCCTCGCACAACCGTAAGAATGATCACAACTAACTGCAAAACTAAAAACAGCCAGAATGGCCAGAAAACCAAACTGTATGGAAGTCTGACAACCAAGGATTTAAAGAAGAAATATTCATCCAGACAGGTAAGGAGGGGTGGAGAGGACGTGGTGTGGTGGCAGTCAGAGGAACGAGCAGTCCCACATTCACGTGTAGCAGATAAAAACCCAGAGGGACACCCAGGGAGTGAGTGATCCCAGCCCCAGGCCAGACCTGCAGCCCAGGGTTCCAGCACCAATAAAATAAAGCCTCGTGACTTCTGACTATAAAAATCAGTGGGGATTGGGAGTGGTGGAAGAAACTGCTGGTCTCTCAGGAGAGTCCATTTAAAGGACCTACACAGTCCTAGAATGTACACAAACCCACCCACTCTCAGATTCAGCACCAGGGCAGCAGCTAGAAGGGCACCAGTCGCATCCAGGAAGTGGGGGTGGTGACTGGAAATAGGGTGAGAGCTGAGCAGATAGCATTCTTCCCTCTCCGACCCGTCCCCCACATACAGCACCACAAAGCTGTGAAGCAGGTTGCCCTGCCCTGGTGAATACCTAAGGTTTGCCCCTTACAATGTAACAGGTGCGCCAAGACAGGGAGTTAATGCTAATACACAGAAACAAACACAGGGAGGCTGCCAAGTTGAGGAGACAAAGAAACATGGCCCAAATGAAGGAGCAGAACAAAACTCCAGAAAAAGAACGAAGCAAAACAGAGACAGCCAACCTATCAGATACAGAGTTCAAAACACTGGTGATAGGGATGCTCAGAGAACTCACTGAATATGGCAAATGCGTAAGGGAAGAAATGAAGGCTACACAAAGTGAAATAAAGAGAAATCCACATGGAACCAACAGTGAAGGGAAGAAGCTGGGGTTCAAATCAACAATTTGGAACATAGGAAGAAATAAGCAGTCAACCAGTACAGAATGAAGAAACAAGAATTCAAAAAAATGAGAGAATAAGAAGACTCTGGGACATCTCTAAATGTGCCAATATCCAAATCATAGGGATGCCGGAAGGAGAAGAGAAAAAGCAAGAAATTGAAAACTTACTTGAAAGAATAATGAAAGAAAACTTCCTCAGTTTGGCGAAGGAAATAGACATACGAGTCCAGAAAGCACAAAGAATCCCAAACAAGTTGGACCCAAAGAGGAACACACCAAGACACATCATAATTAAAATGCCAAATGTTAAAGATAAAGACAGAATATTAAAAGCAAGAAGAAAAAAGCAGAGTTACCTCCAAAGGAGTTCCCATAAGACTATAAGCTGATGTCTCAAAAGAAATTTTGCAGGCAAGAAGGGACTGGCAAGAAGTATTCAAAGTGATAAAAAGCAAGGACCTACATCCAAGATTACTCTATCCAGAAAAGCTATCACTTAGAATTGAAGGGCAGATAAAGTGCTTCCCAGATAAGGTAAAGCTAAACCAGTTCATCATCACTAAGCCCTTATTATATGAAATGTTAATGGGAATTACTTAAGAAAAAGAAATTCGAAACTATGAACAGTGAAATAACAAACTCACAACTATCAACAACTGAATCTAAAAAAAACAAAAACAAAGTAAGCGAACAACTAGAACAGAAACAGATTCATAGAAATGGAGATCACAGGGAGGGTTATCAGCAGGGAAGGGGAAGGGAAAGAATGGGGGAAAAGGTACAGGGATTAAGAAGCATAATTAGTAGATAGAAGATAGACAGGGAGAGGTTAAGAATAGTACAGGAAATGGAGAAGCCAAAGAACTTACATGCACGACCCATGGGCGTGAACTAAGGCGGGGTGACTGCTGGAGAGAAAGGGGTTACTGGACAGAGGGGGGCAAAAGGGAAAAAACTATGACACTTATAATATCATAATCAATACGATATACTTAAAAATAAAATAAAATGTTATTTTATTATTGTTGAATGGTTCAATTTCACTTTTCCATAAAAATCTCTCATCCAGTAAGATCAGAACTATCATACACTGATGCAGTCCAATCCATGTGGTGTGGCAGCCGCCATCTCTGGAGATTTGGGGAATGTATGGCTGCCTTCAAGGACATCAGCATTTACATGCCAGAAAACTTCCTGAAATACATTAAAACAGCATATTCCTTCTTGGCTCATTGTAGCCACACAAATATTTACTAAGTGAATGAATCCACAAATTTACCTAAGTCCTTTGAACGTATTTTTATTTCCAATCTATACAATTTTCTGGGCTAAAATGATATTTGATTTGTCCTAAAACTATCTCCTCCACATTACTAGAGGTTCCCTCTGGACTTATCTTTTATATATTGTCTGGCATTATTTTTCAGGTTATAACCATTATCTTCTGTCAGTTATCATTATTACAAAGTGAAGACGCCATCTTTTTACTACAGCACACCCAGTATTTCATCTAAGAATTTAACCTTGAGTTTTACAAAGCATTTTTATATTACACACTGTACTCACCTGTCAACTATAATTTTCCCATCAGGCATACTTTCTTCCAGTTGTCAAATAAATATTGAGTATGTACTTATACCCACTATAGCGCTAGTACATAGATGTCTACCTCCTTAAGAAAATGTGTCTTTAAAAAGAAAAGATGAACTAGAAAATAATTATTTATATTACGAAAGGATTCTTTGCTTTACAAAATGGACTGTTTTTTAATTAGAATTTTTGTTTTGAAACAATTGCACATTCTTACGCAGTTGTAAGAAGTAACAGAAAGATCTGGTGCATTTTTACCCAAGATCCCATGTGCTTTCCCCCAGTTTCCCCCAGAGGTCACACCTTCTGACACCACAGCACAATAAGGCAACCAGGACGCAGACACCGCCACAGCACCACACTTCCACCACCGTGCAGACCTCTGATCCCTTCTACAGCCACGCATACTTCCCCTCCCACCCAGAATAGATCATGTTAATAATAGCTTCTTGGGTGAAATAAGTGCTTAGTTTTCTACTGGCAATGGCTCTTAGCTTTAGCTTTTAAGTTTAAATAAATATTTAAAAGCTTACTACATGTCACTCCATAGGAAAACATTTCAGTCAATGAAAACTCCTTTTACGTGCATGTTTGAAAACTCAGGAACGGGGGTCCAGCCTGACAGGCCAGCACACCGGGCTTCCCTGGTGGACGCATCCACGGCAGGCTGTTACGTAGCTGTGAGGGCTCAGAGCCACCCCCGTGGCAGGACGACTCCCCAGGCAGCATCTCTGGTTTCTCACAACATGACGGATTTTTTGGTGTGTCAACTTGGACAGGCAGCATTCCCCAGTAATTAAACACTGACCTAGGAGCTGCTGTGAAGGGCTGTTGCAGGTGTACAGTCCCTTATGGGGTAGTTTTAAGTAAGGATATCCTGGGTGGGGCTGACTTAATCAGCTGGAAAGCCCCTGAAACAGGGTGCAGGCTTGCTTTTTTTGTTGTTGAATTTCTTGAGGTGACATTGGTTAATAAAATCACATAGGTCTCAGGTGTCCAGTTCTATAATACATCATCTGTATATTGCATTGTGTGTTCACCATCCCGAGTCAAATCTCCTTCTGCCCCTGAGGAACAGAAGTTGCACCTGATCATTACGGACCATGCCAGTGGGTTCCAGCTGGTCTATGACCGGCCCTTCCTGATGGCCTGCCCTACTGATGTTGGAATTTCTTAGATTACAATTATATACATAAGCCTGTTCCTTACAGTAAATCCCTTAATGAATGGTCTGTGTGTGTGTGTCTGTCTTCCACTGGTTTTGCTTTCGAACCATGACTGATGGACTCAGAAACCACAACACAAAGGGATTTGGAAAGCAGATACCAAAAGAAAATTAGGATTCAATTACATTTTCATTTCCCAAACCCAAGACAATGAATGTCTACAAAGACGAGCTAATATATGTGGGCTGTGCCAGACACCTGCTCGATGAGCTTCCCTGTAGAAATAGCAAGTAAAGTGATCATTTGGAACAACAACAATGACAACAAAATTAACCTAGACTAAACTATGGCTGGACTTAAAAGACAAGAAGCCAAATTATTTACTTCAAGCCATCCAAGGGCCCTCGGGTCCTCCCACCAAGGTCAGCGTTCCAGGCTCCCATTCCCACACGGCCACCAGCTCGGTCTCCGCCTGCTGCTTCTTCAGCCTTGCTGTCAGGCACCTCCGCCAGAAGCCCAAGTGAGTCACTTCACAGAAGATTCCAATCATTATGTGACTCGTCCCATCATAGTGATTTGTGAGAAAACCTCGTGAACCAACAGAGCAGAAGCTGAAGAGTTTTTTCCATTATTCCTCTCTCCCGGAGTATTTAAAGACTTGAGTTTTCCCATCTTCCGGGGAAATATTTTCTCATAAATAGTGAGGCATGCTGGGCATCTCCACTTCATCTTTTTTGGTGGTCTGTCACTCTCCCTGCACACTCGCTGGAATGTTTTCCTAGTAAACGGTCAGCAGTGGAAAACACGGCTAAGACAAAAGACGGCTTTCCAGCTGAGATGATGGGAACCTCTCATCTTTCCCAAGAGACAGGTAGTTCTTCTATAGAACTGCGGGGTTTATTTTAGAACCAGTGAGTCTATTTCTGTCTTTCCTTCAGCCTCGTAGCCTTGGTAAGGATGGACGACTGACCATCAGCGAGGCAACAGCCCGACAGATTAGTAACAGTCCAACATATCCAATAACAGGAGATTTTAAATGCAAAAATAGACTGCTGCTAAGGCTAAATATCAGGGTTTTGATTTTATAATTCACTCTTGTCTTCCTTGTGTTAGTTTTTGGCCAATAGTCACTTATTTTATAATATTTTGTTTTCCAATCCAAAGCTCTTGATTTCAACTAAACTAATTTCTTGGATGATTTCTACAACATACATAGACAAGACTGGTATTTACACACAGGCCTACATAAAAAGCTTGGTCCTCTACCTAAGTCTGGACGTCATGGTCAAACCGTACCGTATATTTGCTTTGGGAGCAAGCATTTAAAGGGGAAGGGTGAGGTTGTCAGTTCCTTTTAAACTTGCTTAAAGGGGAAACTGAGGGCTGGCTTTGTTAAAAGTAGAAAGACCTTATCCTCTTTTCTCACTCAAATCTCTTTCCATAAAGTCCTTCCTGATGATGCCCTCAAGTTGGAATGAGGACATGGAATTGCTATTATATATTATTATACAGTTAATAGGAGTTAATAATGATATATTAACATAAAATTAATAATCATGTGATATGAAAGAAAAGGACTATCAAAATTATCCCAAGTTAATGAATCCTGGAGTTGGAGGGAAAATTAAAAGCCATCTAGTTCAAATTCCTATCCAATTTATTTTTTAAAATTTTATTGTTGTTCAATTACAGTTGTCCCAATTTTTCCCCCATTGCTTTCCTCTGCCCCGTCCCCCCCCAGCCCCAACTCCCACTGTCCTATCCAATGTTTAATCCCACCTGTCATTTTTCTGCAAACAATAAAAGAGAAAAATGAAGGGGGCCCTGGCTGGTGTGGCTCAATGGACTGAGTGCCAGACTGTGAACCAAAGGGTTGCTGGTTCAATTCCCAGTCAGGGCACATGGCTGGGTTGCAGGCCAGGTCCCCGGTTGAGGGGCGCATGAGAAGCAACCACTCATTAATGTTTCTCTCCCTCTCTTTCTCCCTCCCTTCCCCTTTCTAAAAATAAATTAATTTTTTTAAACGAAAAAATAAATGAAGGGGGCATAAATATTTTGAAGTTTTCCTTACTGTGCCGAGATAAAAGTCCTAGCCCTTTATTCTGTTTCCTGTCCCTAGAAACCGTAAACACGTCATTGTCATTACAGAGGAGAAAAGACGTAATCAGATGACTTTAAAAGCCAAACATTCTCTATTACAAATTCCTTCACAATTCCTTCTCACCTGCCCATTTTCTTCCTTCCCCGCAGTACTTCTTTAAAGTGCGTAGAAAATAAAAGACAGAAGTTTTCCTATTTCCATGAGGAAAAAAAATCACTGCTTCAATGTCTATCAATAGAAGCCTGGTTAAATAAATTCTAGGGTAGCCATAAAATGGAATATTATGCTGCTTTTAAAAAGAATCAAGATCTACATATCCTTTTGAGAAGTTTTTCAAATTTTCATGAAGTTATCCAAATACATTAAGAAAAACTGAATAGTAAACATAATATGCCCCCATCTGTATAACTGTATATACACAGAAAAATTCTGCAAAGAAATAGTGCACAGTAGCAGCGTGCTGACTGACAGCCACAGTGCCATTACAAGTCGGTGTCTTATGGGGTAATTCTGATCATCTATGTTATGTGATGCTCATCGATAAGGAGAACATGCAGACTTATAACTGTATACACTGCATTACTGTATATAATCCTAACAGGAGAAAATGTTTATTTAGACTAGGAATGAATGAGAGTAGAATCTCCGCCAACACTAGACATCTTTTAAGCGCCACTTCAAGATCCCCTAGGCCCCAAGCTTACTCCTCCCACCAGCACAACGACCAGTTCCACACAGGCTTGGGCTGCGTTCGGGCCGAGCAAGTGCAAACACACGGCCAGCTCACAGCACGGCTCAGTGTGCTTCTCACGTCTGCCTTGCGACTTCTCCTGCAACCCACTCTACAGTTCTGCGCATGTGACCCAGAGATGGGGAGGCATTCCTGCCCCTGGGAGGGAACTTTCCCTTTCTGTGCTGCAGCGGACAGTTCTGAGCAGCCCGTAAGGCTCCGAGAAGGCCCCAGGTAGGCCAGAACACCTGCTTCCGGTAGCTGTACCCAATGTGTTATCACGCCCTAGAATTTTCTTTCCCTCCTTCCCATTTCTCTTCCCTTGTCCTTGAACCTGAACTCCTTCTCCCTGGGGTCCCATTCCAAATAAATTTCCTCACACGTCAGGCTTGGTATCAGGCTGCCCTCAGGCTAAGACAAAATCAGGTAAGTGTAAAGCTTTTCTGCTGATCAACTTCTAGCTGCACACGTTTCATCCTCTTTCATTTCTGTAATTCTAGTGCCAGATGTGTTAGGGCATACCCCTACCTCAACACAATGCCGGTGCCACATCCCTGTCACCGCTCTGGGAGAGCTGGCCCGATGGGCGGGGCGTTTCCCAATGGCATCCCCACACTGGGTGGCCAGCAGCAACTACACACTGAAGTGACTGCAATCCCAAACTAAATGTATCCCCAGCTCAACTTCCCCACAACTAGACTCCCAAATTTGCCTGGGACCACTCCAACATCATGGACACAAGAAAAGTGGGTAATTCAAAGTGGCAACAGGACAATTTTGACCAATTGTACAAAATATCTGGATTTTGCAAATTTTACAAAAACATAACCATGGAAACACATTCGCAAGGGCCCTTGCGTGTGCAGCACTTAAGGTTACACTTAATTAGCCTTATGGTAAATCTGCTTTTTACTACATACTAATCAAGTAGCTATAACTAAAGCCGCCATTAACACGCAGACGGAAAACTCCTGAATCTACATACTAGTACCATCCCCAGTCCCATCACTTTTCCTAAACTTCAGACACAAAACTATCCCAACTGCCTACCTGGTCCTCTTCACCTGTCCGGCGAGCATCTCAAGGCACCCACAGCTAAATCTGTCATCTTCTTCACCAAACCTGTCCCTCCCCTTCTGCTGCTCTTCCTGACCTATGGCATCAGTATAAATGTAAACTGTGAGGCTGTGACAGTCATCTTAGATTCCTCCTTTTCCTCTGGTTTCACCCTGCTATGACAAATTGGTTACTCTGCGTTAGGTTCCAAATTTGAGACTACCTCCTCCTACATATCTATCGAATCTCTCCCATATTCTCCATCCCCACGGCAAGCTCACCTTAGTTACAAATCCTCACTCTTTCTCTTCCAAACTGCAACAGCCTTCTATCTTTCTAACTTGAACGTAATCTCTTCAAAGTCATCAAACCGAGGCCAGAGGAATCTTTCTAAAAAGCAAATCTGACCATGTTATTCCCCTACTGAAAATTCTCCGATGGCTTCCCACCGCACTTGGGACAGTAAATGCTCGGCACAGCCTCCAGCGCCTGTCATGGTGTGATCCGTCGCTCCTTCTCTAGCTTCCTGTCCCACATCTTTGCTCGTTCCGTGCCAGACCACACTTTCAGCCATTCTCCAATCTATGTAAACTATCTCAGGGTTCCTCTGCCAAAAACACTTTCCTCCGCCCTGGGCTTCTCTACTTTTATTCTTCCTCAAAGATGCAATTCAAGTATCCTCTCCCCCTGGAAGCCTCCCTGACCTCACCTATGCCAGCTGGGTTTGGTTATCCTGTCCCTCTGTTCTCACACAGCCTTCACCAGCTCCACTGGAGCATTTATCATTCCATGTTACAATGTCCCCTCTCCTCTACTACACTGTGAGAGCCTTAAAGGCAAGACTTCTCTTCCATATCTGAAGCCTCAGAAGCTAGCACAGTGTCCGGTATATAATATTCTCAATAAATGCTGAATAAATAGCTCAAATTAATCATAAGAAAATAGGAAGGGGGATAAAGACTAGGAAAAATGATATTAGCTTTGCAGTTCTTGCCACAAGAGATTGTTTTTCTTCCTGGGACACAATGCAATGAATGGGGCCAATCAGTAACTGCCGGCTGTCTGTAATTTTAGCAACCATTTCCCAGAAAAGTGACCAATCGTTACCTAAGCTAAAGCCTTGTATATAAAAGACTCTTATTTCCTATTTAATTTAATTGTACTAATTTTATTATTTTAAGTCCAACTGGCACCAAATTCTAGAAAAATTACAATAGAGTTTGTCCCCAGATGAAGCCAGTTTGAAAAAAAAGTAGAAATCAAACCCTGTGCTCCTTCCTGTTGAGTTTAAGATTATCTTCAAAGAGTTTTCATTGTCTTCTTAAATATACAAGACAAATTCAGCCTGAAAAATCAAGTCTCAGAAATTCAAACATGATGGCTTGTCACGTAAAAAAAGATATGCATTGAGCTTACTGAATGAATGAATGTTCAAAAGAACTCAACATTCATTTGTTCATCATGTAAAGATCTTTAGAAATATACCCTCCTTTCCCCACCTCAGTAAAAATGGCATGTCTTAAGCTTTTTGAAGAAGGTACTTCAACTGTCTAATCAGACCATCACCTGGGCTCCTGACACAACATTCAGAAGATCTAGGTTATCCTTGGTCACTGATCCCTCACCAAAAGTCACAATTTTTAGAGTTCAAGTATGTGTGATGGGACTCTAGAGCATACTGTCAGCACTTAAGGCCGTAAACTAGACAGTTGTGGGTTCAGATCTCTTGGTTCTGCCGTACACTATCCGTGTGACCAAGAACAAGTCAGTTCCCCTTCTTGGTCCCTCTCACTTTAGTCATCTGTAAAACAGAGATAAATCCCTAGTTCGCTATGAAAAAAAAATGAATGGAAAAAATGTGGAATTTAAGACAGTGCCCAGCACATAGTAAGTAATCAATAAATGACAATGGTTACATTTTTAATGAACTCTGCCATGGTTCCGGAAGCTAAAAATAATCTCAAACGTACATGTATAATATCTTTTATTAGCTACAGAAACAGGATCTTGGGATCACTAGGATTATTCAGCTACAAGTAGCTTCTTCTTCTTCTTCTTTTTTTTTTTTTTACAAGTAGCTTCTTTTAAAATACAGGTTACAGGCTTCTATCGAAGAGCATAATTTTTTACAACCTATTCAATCCTATGTAGGCTTGCTTTGTTTTAAAGTCTTTCACACTGAAGGAACTCTACAAATTGTTCACGCTCTCTCTCAGAACCATCATGCTGTGGCTAGGTGGATCAAACGGGTTACGGAGATCGTCCTCCCTCCCCTCTCACCTCCAGAAGTGGTTGCTCCCGCCTACTGGACGAGGCAGTGGGGAGGGCGGCCCATGAAGGAAGCTTGTACAGCCACTGCCTTTGTCATATTTCCTCTGTGAAGAAACAGAAGACTTCAGTTCCTGGGATTGGTTAAGCTCTAGAACAGAGAACTAAGGAACTACTTTGTATCTGCCTAGGATTCTCATCTCTCTTTGTGCAAAGTGTCATTGCACCAAAAACTGTTACTTTTGGGGCTTTTTGCATCTTTGTCAAGAAAAATGGAATGATAATAAACACAGGTACCTTGCAATGCACAATAAATAGAAGGAAGTTGATGCAGAGCAGAGAAAGACTCAAAGACTGCAGGAATGAGAAGAAGAAAAACCAATGAAAGGATACATTATATACAATGATCATACAAACCCTGACGTTTGCAAGGATAGTGTGAAGATTACTATGAGATCAAAGTTCACTTGAGGTCAATATGGTCTCCCCTGGTCATGGAGTCATTCAACAAATATTTTTACTGAGCACTCACTATATGCTAGGGACTGCACTAAACACTAACGGTCACAACAAAAACACATACAAATAAGACTAGTCTTTACTGTCAAGGAACTAGGAGTCCGGTGGGGAGGACAAGACAAGTAAAATTACAATATGGTGGGCTATCTTTGAAGTGACCTCCATGTAACGGCAAGCTAATTCTCTGACACACTCCGTTCTCCCACTAGAAACACTGACTGAGGCCCCAGCACACTAGATGCTTTATCTAGTCCTCTGCGTACTCCCATAGATTACGATTAAGTAGAATGTTTACTAAGAATTGCGGCATTTTTTTATCCTCACCCGAGGGCATGCTTATTGATTTTAGAGTGAGGGGAAGGGAGGGTGAGAGAGGGAGAGAAACATCAATGTGAAAGAGAAACATTGATGGGTTGCCTCTCACACGCCCCTCTGGGATCAAACCCACAACCCAGGCATGTGCTTGGAATCAAACCCATGACCTCTTGGTTTACGGGACGACGCTCCAGCCAACTGAGCCACACTGGCCAGGGCAGAATTGGTTAGTTTTGTTTTCAAACCTATTTATGATATCTCTACTTGATGCTGCAATTCATGTAATTTAAATATTACAGAAACTGATGAGAATAAAAAGAGAATTATTGTTTTCATGATAAATTCCCTGGAAAGAATCAGTAGAAGCAAGATGCATTTTAAAGAAAACAAAACAAAAACCCTCCTGACCAGGTAGCTCAGTTCATTAGAGAGTCATCCTGATATGCCAAGGTTGTGGGTTCATTCCCCGGTCAGGGCACATACCAGAAACAACCAATGAATGCATAAATCAATCAATCTCTCTCTCTCTCTCCCCCCCGACTCTCAAATCAACCAGTCAATGAACAAAAAACATCTATGTTCCTACCATCCAGTTTAAGAAATAAAATATTATAAATATATTAATAGTTGAGCTCCATTAATACCTACTCCACTGAGGCAACTTAGTATCAGGTTTAAAGAAAACCTAAAGGAGAGACCAATGTTTGCTTCACCTGCTTTTTTTTTTTTTAAGATTTTATTTACTCATTTTTAGAGGGAGAGGATGGGAGAGAGAAAGAGAGGGAGAGAAACATCCATGTGTGGTTGCTTCTCACACGCCCCCACTGGGCACCTGGCCTGCAACCCAGGCATCTGCCCTGACTGGGAGTCGAACCGTCAATCCTTTGGTTCACAGGCCGGCACTCATTCCACTGAGCCACACCAGCCAGAGCTTCACTTGCGTTTTTTGATAGAAAATAAAAGTATTTGACAAAGTACTAAAAAAAAAAAGTCCCATGTTACAGCGAGACGGGGTTTTAGATGGAGAAGACAAAAGACAAGAAGGCGCAGACGAAGGGCAGTGGGCGCGAAGAAGCACAGACCCGGTGCGGGTTTCACAGCGACACCAGGAGAAGAGACTGTGGGCGAGAAGACGGTGGCGTCAGGAGCTGGGGGCTGACAGTCTGTCCTCCCTGCGGAACAGAGGACAACACAGTGAGCACACGCGAAGCCTGACAGGGAGACGAGGATCAGTTGGGCCACAGCCAGTTCCGTCGCAGGAACTTTGGGCCGCACAGTCGGCATGCAGCGCCCATCAAAGTCGGTGAGTAAAGTACACAAACACAAACAAAGGGGAAACAAGCTGGTGGCTCAAAACCTGACAGGTAGATGGAAATCTTTTCAGTGAGAATACTATACCTTAAGGATTTAATGAAGTTGAACTGGAAACACCAGGACCCATTAAAAACAGATCTTTCAGAAATGTGTCACTGTAGAGCAGTATCAGTAATCCAACAGAACAGGGCAATATGTAACGGAATCTCTAATACATCTGATAGAATCTAATACTACTCTGCCACCACAGCTGCCAGCTCCATGGAGAACAGCTGACTCTAGTGCAGTCCAGGAAAAGAATCAAGACAGGGCCAGAATATCTTGTTTTTGCTAGAAAGTCTAAAAAGGAGCAATTTAAAGAGTCAAACAGCATTTTGGCCATGAATTCTGTAAAAATTTGTGAGTCTTAATGGTACACAAAGAGGAGAAATCTTGCCCTGACCAGGTGGCTCAGGTGGTTGGAGAGTCGTCCCATGAACCGAAGGTTGTGGGTTCAATCCCCTGTCAGGGCGCTTACGGGAAGCAACTGATTGAGGTTTCCCTCTCACGTTGATATTTCTTTCTCTCTTTCCCCCAACCCCCTCAAGTCAATAAACATATTGGGTGAGAATTAAAAAAGGGAGGATCTTATGAGCAATATGATATCTGTGGTAAAGAGGGCAAGTAGAGGTTAAAATCCAGCAAGGCTTATGAAACTTGAGTGTGGACCGGGGCTTTTTTGTAATTCATCTACCTAGAGGGGCAGCTTTCCCTTAATTCACACAAAGTGCTGCTTGTGTTAGAGATGGTCTTTGTATAGAATTACGGTGTACAATACCTTCCAATAATACCTATCTGAACTGTTATATACCAACCCAGATTAATTAATGTGATCACTAAAGTTTAATCAATGCAAATCAGACAGTACAAATGCAGTCTGGGTAGGGTCTGCAGAATCCCGTCACCTCTAAAGGAGGTAAGAGACGATGGTCAAAAGCTGGGTGAGCACAGCACACAGGAAGTGGCGCAGACGTGGATGTGGACGGGCCCAGTCCCAGACGTGGGCTGAGGCCCATACAGGAAACCTGGGCGGTCGCTGACCCAGCCCTGTGCCTCCAACCCACAGCCCCGTAACAGGCTGGAAATGCTCATTCTTTCCACCTTTGTTAAAAAAATGAATTTTAGGCCCAAAATAAAATAACAGTGATATGTTATATGTCATGTTTATGGTAATTTCTGTAGCTATTATGCTCATTAGTGTCTGCTTTTAAAAAAATGTTTAAAATTCTTAAGAGACTATCCAACTTATTAGTCTTACTTTAAAGACATTTGATTTATTAGGAGAAGTTTGAAATACTTTAATACAGATATTAAACTGGTAAAAACGGTTTGAAATGTTTAAGGAGTTCTAATCAAGTTTATAAATAGTATTAATATGGAATTCCATCTGTTGAATTTAAAAGCATTTGAGCATCAATAAAAGAACTAGTAAATAATTAAATGTTAGTGAATTTATTATATTTTAAGTTTTAAAGAAAAATGGTTTTAAAAGTCATAATTTTAATAAGTTAAACTGTGACCAAAGCATAAGTAACTCAGGGTCTATCTGGCGTGGTGGGACCAGAGAACCTACATTCAAACTCCAGACCTGCCATCCCAGGTCTGGAATTTTTGTACCTTAGCGTCTTCACCTGTAAAATGAAATAATAGCACCTGCATCAAAGCACTTGAGAGGACTGAGTTCATACTCATAAAGTACTTAAACAGCTGCAGAGCAAACACTTTGTTAAGCGCCCTGTAAATGTTAGCTACAATTACCATTATCATCAACTGATATCACCCGATAAGACCATGAAAACCTGGAGGACAAGAACACTGTCTTGCCTGCCTCTGTATTCCTCCCACGTGGCACACGGCCCGGTGCCCCATGGGTATTCAGGGAACACTGCCTAAACAATGGCCTCATCTAAAGTTCTAGCTATTAGGTCGTAAACTTCAGTATGTAAAGGAAATCAACATGATAAATGGCAGGAGCAAAGATTAAAAGGGTCAATAAGAACGAGCCCCCCCAATTTTAAACAGGCAAAAATACTGCTTCTTGGAATGGTTTTTACTTACTCTGAGTTTCTCAAGGTCCAAACTGTACTAAGGGAATTTCTATTGGGATTGGATTGTAATACTTGATCAAAATCCAGATCCTAGATCTAGAATTACAGATTCGATACAGAATTTGAATTTCCCCTCCATAAATTTATTCTAACACGGTTTACTGCAGAATTACTTTAACTTTTTCCAACCACCAAAACTTGCTTCTGAATTAAAGTATGATACAGTCTTAACCCATTCAATACAAGGGCGCCCTTTTTATTTTCCACTGCTCTTGGACTTTCCAGCAGTGTGGTCTCATTTGGGTTGATTACCAGTACTCTAGATGGAAAATGTTCCTGGTAGGTTGTTCCATTCAGAGCCATTTAGAAAACGCTGCTTGCGTCAGACCCTGCTTTCTGCTCCGGGTAAAGGGGCTGTTACTTTAAAGCCCGGTTTTTTTTGGCATCCCACTGTCACACTTCACCGAGTGCACCCGGGGCTTGCCTTCTACTAATGACCTTTCAGAGCAAAGTGCTCTATCGAACTCACAAGGTAGGAGATTTACCTTCCTGTAGAGTACAGCTCAAGCCCACACAGCCTGTAATTCCACCAACAGACACCACATGACTGCAGCAACGGTAATAATAATTCACAATTATTGTTGTTTATCTTATTTAATGATCCAAGAAGAGCCTATTATTAAATTCCATTTTATAAATCACAAAACTGAGACCTCAACAGGCTAACAGATGTTCCCTGGGTTTCTATCCACCCTTGAAAGGACTCTGGTCGCTTACTCAAAAGTTTTCTCTTATATAATAGCATATGGAGCCCTATGAATTATGTCCTCATTTTATAAATTAAGAAATTGCGGATCAAAGGTTATACAGCTAAGTACAGTGGAACCTCGGTTCTTGAACTAATTTGTTCGGAAACGTGCTCGAGAGGCAATTTGTTTCAAAGTCAAATCTCCTTTGTCGCCTGAGAGACGTGTGACCGATCATACAAGTGTCGGCATGAAAGGGCTGCTGGGTCGGGAATCGGGAACTGAAGTTTTGTTCAACCACCAGGACATTTTTTCCACGAGCAACCTGGTCAAGCACCAAATTATCGAAAACCCAGACGTTCAATAACCAAGGTCTAATATACAAACTAGAATTCAGGTCCATCCACACTGATGATTACTTTGCTAAACTATTTACACAGGATTTCCTTCCACTCTCAGCTAAGGAATGACAAAATCTTCCTGAAAAGACTACTTATTGTGCATAATTAAGATCTGACTAACATTTGAATAATTTCTCTATTATATTATATTCCAAAACCAAAAAGATACAGAAATTAAAATGTTTGGGTATATTTACCTATTCATAAAGTGATGCTTTTTGCGTGAAGAAAGACAGGGAAAGGAAAAGAGAGGGAAGGCTCTGGTAACTCTCGTCTCCAAAGGTTCTGAAGCTCTTGTCTACAGCAGACCACACCAAACTGGCTAGCGTCACAGTGAAGTATCTGTGAGTACTGAACCCTTTCTAGAACATTCCCCAGTGTTTTCAGAACTTCAGTAAACTGCTTGGCTTGCAGGTAAATAAATTCAATTTTTTTTTTTTTCAATTCAAGTGAAGATTTTGTTTAAATCCTCACCCAAGGATATATTCTTTTTTAAACATTTCTTTTTTTTTTTTTAAGATTTTATTTATTTATTTTTAGAGAGAGGAGAAGTGAGGGAGAAAGAGCAATGTATGGTTGCCTCTCACATGGCCCTCACTGGGGACCTGGCCCGCAACACAGGCATGTGCCCTGACTGGGAATCGAACCGGGACCTTTTGGTTCCCAGCCCGCGCTCAATCCACTGAGCTACACCAGCCGGGGCCCAAGGATATACTTATTGATTTTGGAGGTGGGATGGGAGAGGAGGGGGAGAGACAGAGTGGGGAGGGGGGAGCAGAGAGAGAGAGAGAGAGATGAGAGAGAAACATCCATCAGCCCTAACCAGGGATCAAACCAGCAACCTACGTATGTGCCCTGACTGGGGATCAAACCCACAACCTTCTGATGTATGGAACAACACGTCAACCAACCTAGCCACCTGGCTAGGGCTCAACTGAAGATATTTTTAAAATAGATGTATCAAGTCATTGGCCTTTTCTCTCATAACCCAATTACAACAGGTTATTCTATAATACATATTATACGGTGCTCTTCTCAGCTCAGCTCTGATCGATGAACTGGCACTCACTTATTTTTAGAGATTCTCATTCTATAACGCTTACTGGTAGAAAGTATTTTCAGAATTCGACTTAATATATACCCATGTACACATACATTCTAAAATTCTAACACATGTTCATCAAAAAGTTAAGCGTGGCACATTCATATTTTTCATGATTTTGTAAAATTTAGTTTTCATAGTCTACCCTCATTCATTGCCGTTTGTTTTTCTGAATGGGACTACTTTCATTTCAGCCTACATCACCCTCAGCTGTCGAGCAATCCTTTCCAAATCAGTCACGCTCTTCTGGTACTACCGCACCCAAAGCTTAGCCCAACACTTCGCATGCAACAGTGTGAGACACTAAACGCACACACAGCTGGGTGGTGCCTCTGTTGGGTCTCACCTCTCCTTAACAGTGCCCAGCGCCTCACCCACCAAACACACTACAACATGACATTAGAGCGTGGTTTATAACAAATCTTAACTTTTATTCCTCAGATAGAAAGTGCATATACTCTTATTACTTTGGTCAAGAATTTTATCACTCATGTAGGCACATAAAAAACTCTTAAATGTTATCAAAGATACCTAGTAAATTATAACATATAAAATCTCTCATATGTTAGTGGAAGTGTTAACTACTTTAATTTCATTGGAGGGCAATTTGGCCAAATCTACTAAATCTGAAAACCCAAATACCCTTGATTCAGCAAGGCTACTTTGTAGGAATTTCTCCTATAGATAAACTTATACAAGTGTAAAATGGTAGAAGAAAAAGGAAATTCTTTGTTATATTGTTAATAGTAGTAAAAAGTTTGGAAGAAACTTAAATATCCATTAATAGGAAACTGGTTAAATCAATTACGATACACCCATACAATAAATACAATAAAATATGCAGCCATAAAAAAAGAATGAGCCCTGGCTGGTGTGGCTCACTGGATTGAGTGCTGGCCTACAAACCAAAGGGTCACCGGTTCGATTCCCAGTCATGCCTGGGTTGCAGGCCAGGTGCCCAGTGGGTGACGTGTGAGAGGCAACCATACATTGATGTTTTTCTCCCTCTCCTTCTACTTCCTTTCCCCTCTGTCTAAAAATAAATAAAATCTTTGAAAAAAAAAAAAAAAAGAATGTCAATGTTCTTTTATGTACCAATATGAAACTACCTCTAAGATACGCTGAGAAAGACAAAACACAAAAATATGCATACAACATGTATAACATGCTGTCACACGTAAAAAGGGAAAAATAAACACATCTTATTTGTGTAGTATTTCTGGACAGACACGCAAGGATTAATATCACTGGTTGCAAAAAAACAAAACAAAAAAGCTTGATTGCCTCCAGGGAGAGAGTACTGGTAGTAGTGGGAAAATTTTCACTATAATACATTTTTGTATTATATTTAATAATTTTACATGCTGCAAGTGCATTGCCCATGAAAAAGAAAAAAACAGCAAAACACTAACCATTGCTTCTCTAATGTTCTTTTAAAACTTATTTTTACCTAAACATCATAGGTTGTAGGCTTTTCATTTTACTCACAGTTTTTCATAATATATCTTTTGGGGAGGAGAGAGGATGCAAATAAATGTAATTGAACAAAAAAAATTAAATTTAATTTAAAAAAATATATATATATCTTTTGCTTAAAAATAGCTTATTTTACTTTGTCAATGGCCGTGGAATGCTTTTATTAAGCAAAGATGAGATACTTATCGGTACACACTTTTCGTAAGTATGTGCAAATATTAACTAGGCATCTCCCATGTGCCAAGCACTGTGCTGGATGCCAGATGTAAAACGACAGTCTCTGCATCAAGCTACGTCACTATTATTACTTTTTCCAAAATAAAGTTTTCCCTAATTACAAAAACTTATTAAGTTTATTGCTTTGAAAAAAAGAGAACGGAAAACCTAAGAAAATGGAAATCATGTTTAATCCCACTATCAAGAGATATTATTAACATTTCATGTTTATCTTTCCAAAGCTTTTTTTTATTTCATGTATATGTTAAAAAACAAAAGGGGAGCCATATTATATATACTATTTGACAATGTATATTTTATACTTGAAACTATGTTAACACTTTCCTATATTACTAAATACAATATTGAAGTATGTTTTAAATTTTTAATAGTTTATTTTTTATTGTATTTTTCCATTACCATTTGTCCCGCATACCCTCTTCCACCTCCCCCAACCTCCCAACCCCTCCCCTCAAAATCACTGCATTGTTGTCCATGTCCATGAGTCTTTTCTTTTAAATCAAAGTAATATGTACATAATTAAACATACCCCTACTTTAATTCTTCCAAAATATTTCAACCTTTTTACCAGTATTCTTTTGTAATTATTTGCTTCCAAGGTTTCTACCATTTATTTTGAGATTTTGTTGAGATCTTAATAAGATAACCTTTTTAGTGATATTCAATGAGATCCCTGAATTTTATATCTCTCTGAAATTTGAAAATGTCTTAAATCTACTGTATTTGCTTGTGACAACTACACATGCAGGCTGGTACAGGTGTGCTGTGTTGACAACACAACAGATACCTTAAGATGAGTGGCCATAAACAGTGTACACTTCCCACACGGTAAGCAGCTGTGTTCGCTACTTCTTGATTTATCCCTTTTCGACACTGTCTGTGGACTTCAATTCACTACGACAATGGTCATCACTTCCCATCTCCAGTTCTCCCTTCTCCAAATGTAGGTTTTATCAGTACATGCAAATTCTTTATTGGTTACCTTCATAACTTTAGGTAATATAATTATACCTTTATTTTCCTCTTCTATCACTTACAGACAATCTCCTTTGACTTACCACTTTTTTTTTAAAGATTTTATTTATTTTATTTTTAGACAGAAGGGAACAGAGAGAGGGAGAGAAACATCAATGTGTGGTTGCCTCTCATGTGGCCCTCACTGGGGACCTGGCCTGCAACCCAGGCACATACCCTGACTGGGAATCGAACCAGCGATGCTTTGGTTCACAGCCCACACTCAATCCACTGAGCTACACCAGCCAGGGCTGACTTACCACTTTTTTTTTTCTTTATTTTTAGAGAGAGGGGAAGGGAGGGAGACAGAGAGGGAGAGAAACAGCAATGTATGGTTTCTCCTCACATGGCCCCCACTGGGGACCTGGCCCGCATGGTTGTGCCCTGACTGGGAACTGAACCGGTACCCTCTGGTTCCCAGCCCGCGCTCAATCCACTGAGCTACACCAGCCAGGGCAAATGACTTACCACTTTTAAGATAACTATATTGGCACTCCTTTTCTATTTAGCTTTCTTCCTCTCCTTTCCTCTCACCTTCTATAATCTAAATCTACTCTTGTACAATGGAGTTAACATCATGTCTAGTGGTTTATTGTATGAATACACCATAATTTACCTCTGTTCAATGGATATACATTGTTCCCAGTTCTGTACTCTTAAAATCAATGCTGCAATATTCTTATAAACAAGTTCTGTCCAGAAGATTTCCAGCCATGTAATGTGAACATAGCAACATTTACTGAAGATACAAGACACAACAAACATTGTACACAGGACAATGATGCCTCCGCCCCCTTCAAAGTAGGCACCTTGGGACCTCACACAGTTCTCTCAATCATTACCAACTATCCCATAGTATTTTCCTGAATCTCATCAACAGTCTGAAATCTCTTCCGTTTCAAGCATGATTTACGTTTTGGGAAAAGCCAGAATTCACAGGGCACCAAATCTGGGCTACAGGGAGCCTGAGTCACCTGGGTGATTTGATGTTTTGCCAGAAAACTCTGCATAAGACGTGATGCATGAGTGGGCGTGTTGATGTGATGAAGCTGCCAATCACCGGTTGCCCATAGTTGTGGCCTCTGAATCACCCGAATAGTTTCCCCAGAGGAATGTTCAAGCTTAATGCAAAATTTGGTGCAGATTCATTCATTGCTCTACTTGCTCAGTCATTTTGAATGTGAAGGCCACACAGTACATGCTTACTCAACACTGTCTATCACCTCCACTGACTAGTACAGGGAAGTTGTCATTATTCACACATGCGCATTCCAGTCCACTCTCCTTGGCTGCCGGGTTGCATTGATGTCACACAAACCGTTCTCATATCAACAATGGCTGGACTTTTCTAAACAGGCCTGGTCGTATACCATGTAAACTTATCCAGTCTTTTTAAGATAAATTCTTAGAAGTGGAACTTTTTGGGTGAAAGGTACCTTGCAGAAAATATTTACCAGTATCAGAATATGTGGATTACTTTTAAAGGCTAGTTTTAAAAATTGATTTAGAAAGATAGTCATCCCTGAACTTTCATGTTTTTTAGACTATTTTTTCTCAAAATTAAGTTTCATTGAAAAGTCTGGTCCTCATTTTCACATAGCAAAATATATTATTCATTATATATATATGTATTTGAGTAGTTTCTCTATTATATTACATTCTGAAAACAAAAAGATACAGAAATTAAAATGTTTGGATATATTTACATATTCATAAAGTGGGGTTTTTGACGGTTTATTTAGAAAAGCTACCAAACTCCAGTTTTTAACAAAAACATAAATCACAATTATATTTCTGATTTAAGGTACTGTACAACATGATTATTAATGCCTAAAATCAGTCTCTGTAAAAAGCTCCTAAATGAAATACTTCTTTAAATTTCAAAACTGATTAATCAACTAATTAAAACACACACATACACTCTAATGAAACTTGCACCCTTCTGAGCTCAGAACACATAGGTTTTCCTCTCAGGCTATTTTTTCTCTAAATATTGTCTCTAAAATCTAATTACTGAGCAATACTTCTCTGGTTCAATCCCAACGTTTAAAAGTCTACTCAAGTGTCATATACCAACATGAAATTTCTCTTAAGAAATATTTTTGTAAGTGGTCATATTTTTAAGAGCTTTCGAAATGTTCCCAAGGTTGAGTACATCAGGTTGTTTCAATGGGCAGGCATTTGGCTGACATTACAAACTGCACTATAATTATATGTGGAAATTTGAAAAATCTGATTTTTCACATGCCTGGGAAGAGGCATTTCAGAGTCCACCATATGGAAGTACAGTGTGAGCATTTGAAAAATTCTGTTAAGAATTTATTTCTATTTTAATTTCTGATTTATTGTTTCCAATTAAAGGTTAATCTATACACAGTGGTGACAGCAGAGCTGACTTCCTGGGCACGAGGCAGTTACACAGGCCCCCCGCTCAGAAGGGCCCATGCTTGGGTTAATGCTCTTTTGTGTTGTGTTGAAATTCATGATAATTTTTGAGCAAGGTACCCCCGGTTTTCATTCTGCCCCAGGCCTCACAAATTATACAGCTGATCCTGGGCAACATTGAGGCCTCCCAATAATTTGAAGCTAAGATAAAAAAGGTTTCTCCCTAGAAATAAATGTAAAAACTAGTTTTTTAAAAAAATCACCCAGACTTCCGCCAAGATGGCGGCATAGGTGGACGCACTGCACCGCCGCTCACAACCAGAGAGTTTAAACAACAAACTCAATAGCGAAAAATAAACAACCAGAACGGACAGAATCAAACTGAAGGGAAGTCCGACACCCAGGAAGTTGGGGAGGATGTACATCCAGGCCGGTAAGCGGGGCAGAACCGAGCGGAGGAGCGGAGTGAGAGGCAGTTTGCCCGGAGGAACTCACCCCAGGAGCACCTAAACAAAACACTACCCCGAGCAACGGGTGAACCTCGCAGGCCGGCGGCGTAACTGGAGAGGCCAGTGGGAACCAGCAGGGCCGAGACTGGCGGAAAAGGCAGTGGGGAACTGGGGAGCAGAGGGTGATAGGGAGTGGCAGTGAACAACAGACACCATTGCTCCCTCCCAGGCCCCGCCCCCAGAGGAAACGTCACAAAAAAACAACCCAGGTTGCCAGGCACCGACAAATACCTAAGACTCCAACAGGTGTGCTGAGATAAAAAAGAACGAAAATGGCCAAAACAAAAGATCAGAACAAATTACAACTAACGGACGAAGAGATAGCCAAATTAACAGACGCCCAGTTTAAAACATTGGTAATCAGGATGCTCACAAAACTGGAAGAAATAGTTGAACAAATGAACAATACGATAAAGAGAATGGAGGAAGATTTACAGGGAACCAATAGGGAAAAAAAGGAAGCTGGGACTCAAACCAATGGGGTGGACCAGAGGAAAGAAACAAGAATTCAAAAAAATGAGGAGGGACTCAGGAACCTCAGAGACATTTGTAAACGACCCAACATCCGGATCATAGGGCTGCCAGAAGGACAAGAGGAACACCAAGAAATTGAATGTATTTTTGAACAGATAATGAACGAGAACTTCCCAAATCTGGCAAAGGAAATAGGCTTCCTGGAAATCCAAGAAGCT